>VZRJ01006865.1:0-74742 GCA_013397565.1 Ptilonorhynchus violaceus
GAAAAAATATGCAAATTTTTGCTCGGCAAAATCCACCCAATTACAGCTTGCCAAACCTGTCACGTTTTCTCAGACTTACACCTCTGTCATCATGGCTTTCTCTTTGAAGAAATAAAAAATTTTACAGTTATAGAGACCATTAGAGTAGACTTCGTAGTTTAAAGCTAAGTGGATTTCTTTCTAAGTGGTTTGATTTTTCTACCATATACATCATGATAGATGTCTTACCTGTGTGGGCTGGATTTATGAAACAACAGTAGCACCTTGTAGTAGATACTACTCTCTGCTTCCAGTGGAATAGTGAAGGAATCCATACACTCAGGAAACCAGCAGATTTATCCTCACTTGTTGCTCCTTTCATGTCATCTATTCCTTCTCTCTGTTTTGCTTTTTGCTAGCAGACAGGAAATCCTTGCATAGTAGATTGGAAGCACTTCCTGAAGTTTTTTCCTCTTTCCTTTGTCTTCAGCTGAGGGGAAGTGTTGCTATCAGGTAGATTCTCTACTCACCAGCTACTGTGGAACAGGAAATAACCATATGGAAATTTGTTTGGTAGGCACATGAAAGAGCAGGGAAGATTTCTGAAACAGTAGATTAGTATACAAATACCAGATAAGGATATTATTTTGTTTTACAAGTAATGTTCTTCTTACTGCTTCTGTCTCATTTCTGTCTTGAGGTAGTGTGTACAGAAATCCTGCAAAATAAGTATTTCAGATTCTGAAACTACATGTAATAAAACTGTGACTTGGTAGCCATCACTGCTATCAGTTACCTGCTGGCCATCACACAATGCTAAACATGTAACAGATGCTGGGAATGCAAGGGAATGCTGAAACCATGCTGTATAGTGTATTGACATGGAAGATGGTGAGCTGTACTTAAGGAGAAGACTTTTCTTTATTGTATAGAGGTTGTTAGAATCAAAGTAATGCTGATTCAGAACAGTTGTCTTAGCTTCCTGGACTCATTAGATCTCTTTAGGATTGGTATTGCAGAGAAAGATATTTTGACAGAGTTTCGTGACAAATTGTTCCTCTTTACTTTGAGGCACTTTCCTCAGTTTTAGAACTCTGCTTTCTATTTAACACTTTTAACAGATTAGAAGAGTTGTGGCAGCCCAGGAAGTGGTATTTAAAAGACCTGTGCTTAGGGATATGATTTAGTGGTGGAGTTGGCATTGCTAGGTGTATGTTTGGACTCTGATACTGTGTCCTTTCCAACATAAATGATTGTGTAATTTTGTGATTCTAGGTTTTCGTTTGTCTACCTCCATTTTCTTACTAAATAGGTCAGGCTTCATAACTAAGGTTAATCTGAAGAACCGAACATGTATGTCTTCCTTTCCTTATTATCAATTACTAAGCTGTTTCCTGTCATCTGACTAAACTGTCAAGTGTTATACTCTAGTTGTTATACTGAGTAGCTAAGAAATTAATTGCAAGCACTAACAGTCCCATGCTATTCTGTTTCTTAATACTAAGAAAAGCCATGTCACTGGCAACTGAAATTTTCATTGTTTTTTAACTCAACCATGCAGTTGGGTTTTGTTGAATTTTCTTTTAAAAATGCTGGTCTGTGCAATCTATTGAAAAGCAATGAAAAAAATTAATTCAGTGTGGGACTTGAACATCTGCCTGACAGTAAGCATTCAGTAATTCCACTGATTACAATTAAAGAGTTCACATTAAAGTGTTTAAAGTTAAATACATTTTAAGTGCTCTTCTGAGTGGTATGCATGTTTTAAACTGATGTCACTCAACTACCAAGAATATAACAGTAGGCCTAGAGATCCTTATAATTAGATTTATTACAACAAATTACTTACATCTACAGTTGCCCAGGCTATGTAATTTCCCAGACTGTGTTTATACGCTTCTTTCCTTCAGTACAACAAAATCAGCACAGGATTTCCACAGCTTTCTCATGACATCCTTATAGTGCTTTTGCTTTATTATATCCACTTTCTGACTTTACAGTGTTCAGGTGCTGCCTACTTGTCTTTCCGTAAAAAGCCTCAAGGAATTGAATAACTTATTTAAATGTGCTTGTTATCTACACCGAGAAAGGCCTCCTGCTTGTTGCCAAAACCAGGTAATCATTTAGGCTTTACCCTCCAAGTTATCATGCAGGGTATTCTACAGCTGCAGAAACAACCAGGGACTCCAGTTAGAATAATTCATGTATGCCATATGCTACCTTCACTTGAAACTGCAATTTGTGGCATGGGGTGCTCTGGTTTTGTTCTTTAACGTCAGCTTTCCCCTCCCCACACAGCCCCAGATCCCAGGATATCTGAAGGCATCCCTATCTAGATACTCACTTTCAGTGAGACTGAAAGAGGAAAATATGGAAGAGATAGGACATGACTGATTCACAGAAAATTGTAATATTTTAAAAGTGTATGTACTTATTCCAGGTGTGTTATAGCTATATATACTTCTTGAGCTGAATAAAATTCTCAGTCTTTCATATTTTTTAAGTTAGAATGCTACTCGAACTATCACCAACAACCTTTGTAGAAATGTTACTTATGAATGTCTATCATTTTTAGTAACTAAACAACTGTCCAGTTTCAGACCATTGCTTATTACAGCAACTCTTTTCATATGCATGCAGTGATCATAGAATAATCTCACAGAAGTCTACATATAATTATAAAAACGTGCTACCCTTCTCAGCTACCTGCATAATTCATTTGCTGCCATTTGTTTCCTCTGGAATGTGTTGGGCATGGCTGGAAACTGCAGAGATGAGCTCCAGAAACCTCTGTTTGTTTTCACTGTCTCCATTTGCTTAAAATGGGTTAGCGTCTCCTCTCACAAAAACCTGCTCACTGGAGGCCTCTGTGAAATTATGCAGTTGTGAACTGTGTGCAAGCGGAGAGGCAGGTTGAGATTTCCCAACCTGTGAGAGTCACTTTAACAAATGGTCTCCTGGGTGTTGTCTTCTGCTTGGAAGGCTGCAAATGTTAGCAGCCTGATGGGTGTCCTGATGAAATTTGATGACTGCTTCTCAGTAAATGAGATCAGGTATCAACCTTGATCATTGAATGTGATTATTGGTGTCAGGTTCATGTACTTTTAAAGTACCTTCACCATATAAAACTGAAATTTTACTAATTTTTTTTCTTAAGCCTTCCTCACTGAAAAGGGAATCAAAGTGTAAATCATCTAGAGAGGGAAAGAAATGATTTTTGCCTTACTTCAAATAAAACACAAAAGGTTACAATTATGTGCAATTATGAAAACTAGGCTGTACATAGCATGTGTAAAAGTAATTAATTAGAGGTCTGTAGGTTGCTGTACCAAGAAAAGCCCACAGAATCAATTAGATGTCAAGCTGCCTTTCCACAAAGAGTGCCTGATACACAATCTCCTACTTTCCTCTTTTCTCCTACATCACCTTGGCTTAGGGTGTATTTTCTAAGGAAAGCATGCACAGAGTGGACAATTTTGTTTTGCGTTGAATGGTGACTTTAAGGTAATTTGCGCACTGTAGAGTTGATTAATATGTTTAACAAACAACAAACACCTACCAGCAGAAGTTAATAATGAAACAGTGATACAAACCATGTTTTGGAAATTAAGAAAGCGGCTTCATCAGGAAATTAGTCATAGTCAGAGTCTGGAAGGGAAAAATTAAACATCAAAAGGGTTCTAAAATTCAGGTGCTTTTTCAGGTAACTTAAAACCCCTCCCACAAACTCACAGCAAGGCAAGTATCATAACGTAAATTTTTAATTTGGTTTGAAACAAAACTGCTACTGAGTTATTTTAAATCATCTGAAGGAAATCAGTCTTGAAATAATCTGACAATAACTGGAAAACTCTTCTGGCCTCTCTAAACTCACCTGAGTCTAACGAGTAGAAACCACAAGTACTAAAGACAAAAGTCTCCAGGCTTAGAAGAAAGGTTTCTTTACAGAGTGTACACAGCCAGCAATAAGTTCTGCAGTTTGATTGAAATTACAGTGATTTTCACTGTTCGGTTGATTTTATGCATAGTCAAGGAGCCTGATCAAAATGGAGTTTCTTTCCTGTCTTTACTTGGCAATGGCTTGACTTGCAGGTCCTTGCTTGCTTTTTTCCCCGTTTTATGATGTCTGCTGCAGTTACGTCTTTTGAATTCTTCTCTTCATGTTTGTCTTCTTTATGTTTGTCTTCCATGTTTATTTGATCCTTGGGTTTCTCTTTTATTTTAAATTAGTTTTAATTGTTTTGGAAAAGCTTGGTTTCTTGAGGGCATGTATTCCCTTGGACTGCTGCAACTTTGAAGGACTTTCAGCTTCATCACCGAAACTGTCCTCTTGAAATGCAGCATAATCTTCTGTTCTTTTTTCTTCTTAAATTTTCCTTTCTTCTTCTCATGCTCCTTTTCATCATCAAATATTTTATCTGGAGGCTCATACAAACTGTCATGAAGTGGTGAAAGCTCAATGGTGCTGAACAATATCGGGAATTTTATAGGACTGATTTCTTCAGAGCTGGGAGTATGAACAAGACCCCCACTGTGTTCTGCCTGACAGTGTTCACTAGGGCTGCAAGTGGGAAGCAGGAAGCACTTGGTCATTCTCATTCCCTGATATTAAAGTGAAATCTTCTGCTACCTGTCAGTGACACTACTAGTGTCCTGCTCTTGATGGGACAGTGGCTTCCCCTCAGCCTCACATATGAGGCTTCGCCTCACACCCCTTTCCACCTCCACTGCCTGGATACAAGGATGGTGAAGGGCCTTGAGGGGAAGCCGTATGAGGAGCAGCTGAGGTCACTTGGACTGTTCAGCCTGGAGGAGACTGAGCAGAAACCTCACTGCAGTTACAGCTTCCTTGTGAAGGGAAGAGAAAGGGCAGGCACTGATCTCTTGTCTGTGGTCACCAGTGACAGGAGTCAAGTAAATGGCCTGAAGTTGTGTCAGAAAATGTTTAGATTGGATATCAGGAGAAGGTTCTTCACCCAGAGCATGGTTGGGCACCGAACAAGCTTCCCAGGGAAGTGGTCACAGCACCAAGCCTGACAGAGCTCAAGAAGTGTTTGGACAATACTCTCAGGCACATGGTGTAACTCTTGGGGCTGGTGCTGTGCAGGGCCGGGGGCTGGGCTTGATAATGCTTGTGGGTGCCTTCCAACTCAACTTATTCTGTGATTCTATGGTAATTTCTGCCAATTTCACCTCTTTTTCTTCCCTTTGCTTGCAAGGCATCTATACATGCTGTGTGTAATAACCCCACTGAATGTGTGGATCATATTTTCTAAATGTTTTGTAATAGCTTGAAGCCACCATCAGCTGAAGGGCAATTTACAGTAATTTGGTGTAGCATTAGGGAGGAAACCTTCTTTGTGTGCAGTCCATAGAGACAGGTTCTCAACATGTCTGACGTCTTTCATTTAAAGCAGCATACATCCTGCAGTGAAAATTCTGAACACGTTAATCATTGCTTCTTACAAAATTTTTTCAGCTGTGTTAAATATTAGAAATTAACATTTCCCCATCAACCTTCTAAAGTCACTGCTTGTTTACAAAAAACAGATTACGGTTTTACAAAATCATCTGTAAAACCAAAATTTTGTTTACACAAACTGTTTGGTTGAGTCGGACACTCAGTACTCTGAAGTCTCAAGAAAGATACAGGTTCACTTCTTATGCAGAGTGTCATTTCCCTCCCATTGATATATGGGCCTCTGCACAAAATCATCACTGACTTTTTACATTCTGAAAACTGTAGACTTCTCTTTTCCCTCTTTTTCCCTGTACAGCTATTATTTGGCAGGTTTAGGTAATAATAATCTTTATTTTTGAATCTTTGCATTAACCATCAACTTTTAAGGGAATATCATAATGAATGGCAAATAAGAAAGACCTATTCTACTTTGAAAAAACCATATAAATGTTCATTTTATGTTTTATACTTCAAAATAAAGGTAAATAAAGATTGATTTCTAGGGAAAAGGAATAGAACAAGAAATTGCAGAAAGTGGTAAAAATATTGAAAGTACCAATAAGAATTCAAAACATAAAGTAGACCAAGATTTTACCTCACAATTTCTGTCTAAAACAGGAAGAAAATAGTATGCTGAGGCATTTTATATGCCTTTTAGAGAACAGAAGATACATGTTGTGAAATCCTTTTCTCTTAAAAATTTCCTTGAAAAATTGTGTACTTCCCATATTTCATAACTCATTTCATATTGATCATAAACATTCCTGCATACCTGGGAAACAAGTCACACATTTTTCATTTTAGTTTGTGAATGGGTTCTATTTCCATTTGAGGAGAGCCAATTATCTGGTTTCCATTACAAAGAACATCCTCTTTACTCTTCAGCAGTCTGACTTTGAACCTAAATCTTCTCTATACAAAGGAGCTGTTTTGAAGAAATAGGTGGACATTTGGTTTTGGTTATACAACTATTTCAATAGCAGTGAAAAATGACTGCACTTTACTGAGTCGAATTGAATTTACGATTTCTGAGGTAGACTTTAAAAAAGAAACAAGACGAGTTATACCATAGTCACAGATGTTAGTAGAAAATATTTAATTAAAGAAAAAACATGTTCTGTTCTCTTCCTTGTGTTAAAGGACCTTGGTCTAACAAGGGTACCAAATTAACTCTGAATAAACACTAGTAGGGGAAATTTCCAAAGATTAAGGAAGATATTAATAGATTGGTACAATTTTTTTCTCTTATACAGTGCTGCCATAACTTTGCAAAATCAGCAGACTGGATGAGCAGTCTGTGTCAATATGACTGCCCAGAGACTGAAATTGTCCCCAGCAAAGCTCAATATCATATATAGGCCTGGGGCATCTCCAGACAACACCCTCATTGATAAGCAACTCAGCCGTAAGTTAAATAGACTATTACCTATTATATCTACCCTTGATATTTTCTTGAGAATCCAATAAAACATGTAGAAATAATTTAAATCTATGCTTGTGTCACAGTGCTTCACAAATGTGAGATCTGGAACAAAACTTTCACTGGGAGCTATAGGCATAATGTAAGCTGCTACCAGGTTGCTTCACCAGCAACAGTGAAAACTTACACGAAGAGTTCTAAATCTTCTGGAGGCTGAAAGGTAGCAACAAACATTTCACAAGACAGACATGACATTTCTAGTAGGACATGACCTCAATGACATCCATAAGAATAGATCTAGACTGAACTAAAGTTTAAATATTAGGACATAAGCATTGCTGTCCTTATTTCTACTTGTTTTTCAGATCATCTCCAAAGTGTAAAGCATTGTCAATTCTCTGAATCAAAAGATATGACAAAGTCTTGCTAAAACAACCCCTTATAGAAAAAGTGAAACCAAAGTCTGGCAATTCGACATTACTAATCTTAATTACAATCTGAATAGATTGTTAAATGTGAGATTTTTCAGTTTAAACTCATTTCTATTTTTACTGCAATCTAATGATTTCATGTTGTTCACTGTTTTTCCATTTCTTGTACAATAAGTATTACATCTGCTAATGCTAATAAATAACGTGTTCAATTACAACAATAAATGCATCTTAGTGGATTAATTTACTCTCTGTTGGGGTGTTTCCAAATTGATGATTCTTACTAACGTTAATGAAATTGCTAGATAGCATCCAGTGTTAGGGGAGGACTTGGCAAAAATGACAGCCTGAAGTAGTGTACCCTTTCATCATATAAGTATGTGGTTAAATTTACAAATGCAGCTCAAAGAGCTAACTAAATTAATTATGGCATCTGCAAAATTCAAAAGTTTTATGAGCCTCTTGACTTCTTTGCTACACTGTCACCACACAAAACTCAGTTTTGTTGGTTTTCTTAGTTCATAATGTTTTTGTATAATAAATGATATGAAATTATTCTGCCTCTAATTGCTAAAAACATATTTTAGCAATTTTGAAATGTAGAGGATAGTATGGAGATAACATATAACAAGATATGTAGGCATTAAGGCATGAGATTTCTTAGAGAATTAAACTGAAGTTAGCAATAGCATATTTTGCTATACATCATTGTGTTGTTATAGGTTGACTATAGGTTGTTTTTTTTTAATTTCTCATTCTTACATCATCCAAATATGGCAAATAAACTCCATAAACGGCACCAGAGAACTGCACTCAGGCAGGAACTCTGATCTATGCAAGGTAGGTATTCTGTGGGTCATTTCCTTTAATAGTGCTTTGCTTCTGTATCTCTGTCTTCAATTTACAGAAGTTCTAATCCTTCACATACAGGTCTGGGAATAGCAGTCCCTTGCTTTTACTGAATTTTTGGATGCCTTCAATTGTTGAAAAAGGAGGGTTTATAGCGGCACTTCCATCTATTGTATAAAATGCCTATGGAAACACCTTTAAGAGTAATGACAAAGATAATATATATAATACTAATGAATTAATAGTCATATTAATATTTTTTCCAAAATAAACAAGGACAGTCTTTAATTTCTAAATACCTTTCATAACTAAACAGAAAGGTTTTTGACCAAGAATCCTTGTTCTCTTTGTACTTCTGTGGGAAATACTGACATACCCAAGAAACGGTCATGCCCTGACAGTTAAATATAGTCTTTGAGCTTTAAGCAATGCCTCTGAAATCCTTAGTTTTCTTTAAGCAATAGTATGACTTATCACTAATACACCGTTTAGAGCTGGTACATATTCTTCGATATGTCATTGTTTAATTGTAGAGTGTATAAGTGTTTATAGTTTCCCTACAATATTGACATCTTTCTTTTGGAAAGAGACCATGGAAGTCTCACAGTCTGTCTGTGTGTAAAAGTAGAGCTTTGAGTTTACTGGCTAATTTGCACTGTCTATTTTTGCTGATGAATTGAAATGTATTACCATAAATGAAAAAAAGAAAAATCAGAGACTCCAGAGATGAAAATTACCTACAAAATCAGGCAATACTTTTTGCATCTGTACCTGACTCTGCACAGTTCATTAGCCAGTATTCTGGTTTTTTTTAAGTTTTGAAGATCTACCATCTGGGATCTTGGGACCATGTTCCACATGCAAGGTACTGAATTGTCATGATCTGTCCCCTCTACGTCTCATACCCATATTCCTCTTTTCATTTGAGCTAATATTTTGGAATTATACTTCTTTATACTGTTTTAATTTCATGTCCACTTTTTCAAGCTAAGAAATTCTCAGATAAGCAGATAGAGGAATAACTGGCAACTTTGCCCATGAGAATAGTGAAAAAACCCTTATCTTTAAAATTCCTGGGAGCACAGATTCTTTTTGCATCTATGGTTATCAGTGGCAAGTGTGGTGGGATCTAATCCACAGCTGAGTTCCTATATAATATTGCAGTGCAAATTAAAAATTACTTAATAAAAGTAGCAGTGAGTAAGAACAACTTTCAAAGTGGATAGGTGTCTTACATAAGGTAGGAATTTTCCACTAAAATGTTTTTTACGTCTCACTGAGGAAGTTTGATGTTAGTGAGCAGTACTGAACCTACAGTATGCATAGCAGGATTATGGCAGAGGCTTTCTGTGTTGTGGTGTTATTATTCTGACTGTTCAGCCACAGTGCACAGCTCAGGTCTGGTTTGTTGCAGCTACTGCTCTCTGCCCTGTCTCGGCAGCACAACCTCCACCAGCAGGCTGGGAATCCCATTGATGCCAGCAGTGGGTTTCAGTGTCCCCTACAGAGGAAGGCTTAGCTGAAGGGCCCGAGGAGAGGAACATGGATTTGTTTTGTAACAGAAAGAAGTTATTAGGGTGTCTAAGATGAGAAAGAGAGGGAGAAAGAAATGCAAAAATGTGTAAGTCAGATGTCTTATAATTACTGTATGTAGAATAATTCACTGTCCTTGAGGTGAAAAATAGTAATGTGAGACTTAACAGTATTCAAAATCCAAGTCAAACATCAGTGAACAAATGAAACACTGTGAACCTTATATCCCTAAAAGAAACTGCCCACACATGAAAGCTCTGTCTTTTCAACTTCCCTCAACTGAGTTTTTTAAACCAAAACGAACAGTGGTTCTATGAAGAACAGTAGGGTGTGTCCCCAGGACACAAGTATAACCTTTAGAATATGATTCATTCATGAAATATCTTGAAGTCTTTCTCATTTGGGAGCAATTAGAGCAAAACCAGTGCACAATGTCCTGCAGACAATGGAATAGAAACCATTCAGTACCACCATCAAGGCTGGTGTAGCACAGACTGCAGGCTCTTTCTCACTTCTGGTTCAGACAAGGAGAGTGCTGCCTGCTCACGCTGCAGCACATCACTGGCACGGCAGAGTGGAGCACCGTGCCTCTCTGCTGCCAGCTATGACTTGGCAGGATACAGGCATACATTAAAGCACTTCCTCTCATCAAGTGCATAGCTAAGGTGAAATAGTAGTTTTTAATAACATAAAAAAGAGTCTTTGAAAAGGAAGACTTCGTGAATATCTGGCTTGTGCTTTATTTCTTCTCCCCTCTGAATGACAAGTGAAGGACAGCAGAGCTTTTTCTGCACTAAATATTTTTAATCTTCAGGTGATTTTTAAAGAAAGTTTTATTACGAAGATAGCACTTTCAGACAATCATATTCTTTCTTTAAAGCTGAATTTGATATCATCCCCAATATTGCTTTTTAAATTTCCTGAACATACAGTAATAGGATTAATCTTAAGGCTTCTTTTTGAATTACAATACATTAATGGTTAAAGTGTTCTAGAAGTTATCTTAGAAATAAATTCTGAGTACAAAATCTGCAGTTTGATTTCAGTTTCTGCATATACAACATAATCTTGGATTTTATTTGTAGTATTGACCAGTAGTTGTGTTTCAGTTAATTCCGATCAGTTCTCATCAGCTTCTACACGAACACTTGTACACTTGGAATACTATAATATTATCAGAAATACATGTATCACCTGATGTACTCTTCTCTGATAAATAAGGTGCCAAGAAAATACTCCAGTTTATCTTATTTTACCTTATCTCATCTATTTATTTATCTGTCCCTCTATATATTGCCCTCTCACCGCTGTCTTAATGACAAGTATATTTCTGGGTAGATGGGATGATAGTCAAGCACGTATGTATTAAAGTAATTTCTTGCAACCATAAACAGCGGAAAGGGCCAGGATACAGCTGCTCGTGAGTGAAAACAATGCTGAGTAAGCTCTAACTAATCATAGAGACTAGACTTCGCTTTGTTCCTTATCCCATATCTATGAGGAAAAATTACAGGCAAATGCAAGGATTAGTCTGTGACAGCAATTTTCAGCAATGCACGGACATCTAGAATCCCATCAAAGTACAAACACACTTCTGTTCAAGTGAATGACCCTTTATTAATGCCCTTTATTTTACCACTATAAGTATAAAGGATGTTTTTACATCTAGAGATGTAGAATTGTTCAGTAAAGCTGTATCACACTAAAGTCTTCCGGATGGGGACACGACCTCATACACTTCTGTTATGTTACCTTTAGGCCTCTACTATGATACTTTGGAAAAGGGAAGAAAAAGAAATATTTTTCCTTTCTTATGGAAATGATGCAAATTTGAGACTCAGAAGCTTATCTGGGTTATGTCTATTTAAAATAATTCTTAACTTCTAGTAGTTGTAGTTAATGGATCCACTCAATATTACAAGTACCTGGTTAAATATGATTAACCTCCACAGCTCTCAGGTTTTCAGTGTCTGCGTGACATACTTCTGAAACATTCAGGAAATTTTTGTTCTTTTTTCTCAGGTGGGTAAAATAACTTTATTCTGAGTCTACAATAGCTTTATAATGCTGCTCCCCTGATACATTGCATTATTGTTTGCATCCTGAGCATTCAAATTCTGACAGATGGAAACTTGAGGTACAGTCATAACTTCTGAAAACAAAGTAGTTGAGAAAAAAATGCCTTTTCTTTCCTGTTATTTGGAATTTAAGAGAATAAAAATACCTAATTCATTAATCTGTTGTGAGGATCCAAGGAGGATATGGTTTGTTTCATAAATAAAAGTGTAAATGAAGATTTTTGAAAAATATATTCCTTTGACCTAATAGAGGATAAAACAGAGACTTTTTGCTCTTTCTTAGCTATTTACCCTACTAGGGTAAATAGGATAATCAAAATATTATGTGCTGTAAGGATAGGAGAGGCTGCATGTATGTCTCCAGAAAAAATTCTTTAAAGAGCATGTTTGATAATTGAGGCTTTTCAAGACTCTCATATCTGTCCTGGAACCTGCCATAAGACAACGATCCTGTGTAATCTATATCTGAGTTGGAGGTCTGTGGGTTTCTCGTTCGAATGCAGAGAATACCGGATCAGGAGTAAACAGTCTCTATGAACAGTCATCTGAATATTTTGATGGACTGTGATTGCAAACATGGGCCCTGTGGTCCAAGTGCCATGTACTGCTGTGCAGTGCCAGCCTGTGCCCGTCAGTCGCTGAGGTAAGTCAGCATAGGAGACAGAGCACAGGTGGCATGTGGTGGAGTTCATGCTTCGCTTCAAATAACAAGTAACTATGGTTGTATGCTAGAAATTGTTCTTAAATGCAGTAAACACAAGATGTTGGGGTCTTCTTTCCAAAAATAGTTGTAGATATGATATAGTCTTGAAGGAGGAGAAAATGAAGAAGCTATGCTGTGAACTTCTGTTAAGTACAAAGATAAGCATTAACGGCAGATTGCTAAAATGCTCCTGACACAGAGGTTTTCAGCATGGAAATGACATAGTTATTTTCCCAGTAGAAACGACCTCAGAAACATAATGCTGAGATTCTTAATGGCAGCTAGTCTGCTGTGAAAAATGTATGTGGAATGTATGTTTTAGTGCCAGGCTTGCAAGACAAGTCTTCTTGGCTATCCAAGAGGGTCTCTCTGAGGCTGGTGTCAGCTCACACATTGAATGCTAGGATAACGATCTTCCTCTAAGTGTTTTCTTCAAAAATATTGAGGGCGTTACTCTCAGCTTTAACTGGGGCTTAATCATACACTATTTTTTCTCTTTCTATCATACAAAGCTAAAGCTTTGAATTCACTTATTTCCTTCAGTACATTTTAAAAAAATTATTGGTCCTCTGGCTATTTTGTCATGTAACTTAGAATACAAAATATAATGACTGTTGCATTTTCCTCTAATGACTTCCTCCTGTATTAAGGATTTCTTTGAATTCCCTGGTGACATCAAACCAGCAACAGGACACTGTTATGTAGCAATAGGCTTCCTAAGCCTATTCCATTTTTTTTCCAGTTTATTGTATAGCCTGCTGAGCACACCAAGGACTTGGTCCTTGAAAAAAAGATTAAAAGATACCAGTAATTTCAGGAGAAAGACTTTAGAAGTCATTTAGTTTATTACTCTTCCAGTACAAAGTTTTTTCCCATAGTGTGTAAGTAGTGCTCTGTGCAACCTAATTTTAAATCCCCAAAGCACAAGATCACACATTCCTGTTTTACTCCTGTATGACCTGGGATATGCATACCATTGGTCATCATTCCTATGGTCCAATGCTTCATTGTAAAAAAAAAAGTATTAAATAAGGGAAACTCCCCTTATTTGAAGAGAAACTTCTGCATATCAATGATATGCAAAAGCATGCTGATTTTTACATAGATCACCTTGTGCTAGAAGTCAGATACAGTCTTACCAATTTCTCAACATTAGTAATAGTAATAAGATGTGTCCTAAGGAAGAGGCACAGTACTGAATAATGTGTGCTGTGCTTCAAGCCATCCTTTCAGAGATGCTGGAGCCTTGGAACAGCAGAGGACTCTGCTCCAGCCTGAATCTTGGATTCTCTGCAGCTCTTAGACCTCCCTTGATGTTTCTGTATATGCCTTTCCACACGTTCCCTACTCCAAGGAGCTGGATGCTTATTTTGCTCCTCATCCCAGACCTGAGCTCTGCCTGGCTAGTGCCACTGAAGGGGCCCAGTCTGCTGGCAGTGCTCACATTGCCCACAACTGCATGAACGTGTAGGGAGAAGCAAACTATTCTGTGAACAGGTTGAGCATTTCTAATAAACAAGGGGAGCAGCAGAAGGAGCTGCAAGGTGTTAGCCATGTATCGGTGTTTCATACATAGGACTGCCTGCAACATAAGAAGTAGGATGAAAACTGGAATGCTGAGGAACATGCTGACAGCAGCTAAATTTATGAGAAGGAAGAGTCTGCATGAATGAGAGAGGATATGGAGGAGGATACAGCAGAGGAACAGATGACTCAGGCTGAGCATGTGATTTCATCAGTGAGACAAGAGAGACAAGGCTTGTGTGTTTCCTCCTTTCTGTCTCCCTGTCTGAGCACCAAGTCCTGAACTCTTCACTGTACCAGCTGCCAAGGAAATGTCAGTGCAGAACTGAAACCTGGATGCTTCTCAGTTTTGTTACAATAGTACTCTTTTAAAAAGAGTAGAAAGAAAGTGGTAGAGAAACGTGCTTTTTTTAGCAGTGTGGCTGATTCTGAAGCCTGCACCTCATGTCAATATCTGCATTATCAGACATAGATGTTTCTGGATCAGCAGTTCTTTCTTAATTTGCCATTAGATCAACTTCATACAAAGTTCTTGTTAAACTTGTGCTTTTAGTTTTCTTTCTTATTTGCTGCAGTTTGCGTCTATTTCCATGTAAGGGAATATCCTAGAAACAAGTGCTCTGTTTTGCATGCAGCCAAAGTAAATCTGCTTAGATGGAATTTGTGACTTCCTTTTCCTCTGTATAGAAATGGAAACTGTGCTGCTCCTTTTATAATAACCCATGGCCTTGCACGTGCATGTATTTGAAATTTACCACTGCTGACACAATAAATCTTTTAGCTGCCTAACCCCTCAAGTTCTCTTGACTTTTCAACATCTTCTTCCTGCGCCTTATCAAGAAAAGTGTTCTTGTGAGTAGCAAGGAAAACAATTTCATGCCTGTAGTCTTTTTAATTTACAGCATTTCTTCTTCTTCCCTTCTTTCTTCAGCCTGTTAAGTCTTCCAGAACTAGGCAGAAATAGCATTACAATTTTGAAATTCATATTTTCTGCCTTCTCAGTTTTCACAGATGTGATTTGACTAAATATATTAAAAAAAATTCAGACAAACATCTGAACGTTTTCTTCATTGATCACCTGTCTCTATAACTTCCAGCAGTCTTTATGTGAGAATGAACTTTTTTATTGTTTTAAAAAAGTAAAGAAAGTGAATTATTTCCCGTCCACCTTTGTACTCCTTGTTTCTATGTGGTGAAGACTTAGCTCAGTAATTTTGTGCATTTCCCTTTTCTTAGATGTTTATATGCTATCAGAGTTTAACCTTCTTTTCATGTAGCCTAAGTTAAATATCCTGAAGATCTTTGTGGATATTCATTCCTATTGCCTATGGATTTAAGCAAAGCCTTAAAGAAGTCTCCTCCTACAGTAATAACAACAATTTGAATTTTTTTGTTACATCAGGAGTCTGTTTCTCTACAGTGTTGTCCTACACAATGCTTAAGAAAAGACATGGAGTCTTTATGAATCCAGATTGTGAGTTCCAGGTAGGAACAAAACAACACAAGGTTTTTATAGCAAAGCTATGAGATATGATTATGAATAAGATCAGCATATGAGCTGATATCTTAGTAGACAAGATAAGTGTTACAGAGTTTTGTAATGCGACCTTGTGATGGTTTGTGGGCTGGTGTCATAAGTGAAGGAAATATCAGCTCACCAGTTCGTCAAGGTGATGCTTCTAATTATCTCACTAAGAAAGGATTTCAGTCTTTACACATGAGAAAAAAGGGCTGTAAGAGCTGTGGAAAAATCCTCTTAGATTCTATGTGAGCACTTTGATTTTTGCAAGACAACTTCTTTCTGAGATTTGTGAAATTCAGGGCATGGAAAAAGCATTTTTCATCACATGCACCCTTCTAAAACAGCAAATTTAAAGCAAAGTAAAATTTAAGTTAGCCTGTTACTCAGCTAGGCAGTGTCAAGGATAGGAAGTTGTTGGTCTATGGGGCAGAAGACAAGCTGAACAAAGAGGAAAGTGACTTGAAATCAGCTGTAGCTCGAGGAATTCTCATCTCCATCTGTGTGCAGTTTATGGCCAATACAAGTCCTCTCAGGCAAGTGTTCAATGCAAAGGGATGGCTAAGGCCCTTCAGGAACACACAGTTGTCAAGACCTTAACTCATGGATGGAGAGTCAGCTTGCACAAGTGAAGATCTGAATGAGCTGAAGACTCTGAAGGTTAGAAGAGCAGGTGTTGAAAAGGCATCCATATACCTTTCAAATAAGCGGTGTGGTCTGTGGGACCATCTAGTTCCTTCTATACTTACCTTGCACCTTAGAAGATGTGAATGGAAAAAGGAATATATTTTCGTTTTGGGTGCTGGCATATTTCTGATATGTTCGTTTTATTGTTATGGGCAAATATTAAGACAACATTTCTCAGATCTTCCTACAATCCCTGTATGAGTGTTGAACCATGAGGATGAACCCTACAATTTCAGCACTTGAGTGCAGGGTCCTAAATTTCAGTGATGTGGTTTCCTAACCTGTGCCTTATGGTGAACCTTAGAAGAAATTCAACTTCCATGTGGATAAAAATAATATTGTGGTACAAGATAAACAAAAGAAAAAGGAAGAATGTCTTTTGGTTTGGAGAGTTCTACATCACCCACCTAGCCTCCTGCCTTCCTGAAGGGAGAGATAGAAAAAGTAGTTCTCTTTATTTCATGTTCATTGCAGCATCAAAATGCAGCTGTATCATAGCCATTCCTACCAAAATAATGCACAATAATTTTAATAACTTACTGATTAAACAAAAATAAAATCTGGCTCATAAAACTGTTCCATAATTGAGTTGTTTACTGTGATAAAAAGCAGAATAGAGTCATTGAGCTGTAATCACGTCTGTACTGAATGCTTTTGGAAAAACTGGTTAGTATCATTTTCTGCAGCCCTTAGCTCTTTCTTCAAGCACTGACTAGTCTTGAGGCTACTCAGTATTCTAGAAGACAAGATCAGTGGTACTGGTGACTTGTTTGCCATGGAATGAAGAGTAAGCCTGTAAGAGATAATAATGAAGCATTAGAAAACAGCAAAAAATGTTTAAGCATTGTGAGAATATTGCTAGAAATACTAAATGAACACTTATAACTGAAGGGACCTACTTAATGCTGAATTATGCTGTAGGATTTGAATGGTTCTCATTGTCAGACTACAGCACTGGAAAAACAAGAGACTTTTCAGATACTTGAGACTAATATTTGCTTTCATGATACCTGAATTTACAGTATGCTGAGTGTCATAACATCCAAAGGCAAATTGTTGTCAGAGGGGTTAAAAACTGTCATAAACATTCAGTGTGCTGCAGGAGAAATCCACGAATTCAGTGTTTACTATGAAAAAAATTAACTGGGAAGCATGTAATTATTCTTGTCTCTAGGTGACTCTCAGTTTCCAATTAGAGAGGAAAAAGTTCTCATGCAAAATATTTTGTTATCTTCCTAACTAGAAAAAATTAACTTTAGAAAGTCTACTACTACTGTTGTAAGTAGTGCAAAATGCTAATTTACTGAGAACTTCTAATAAAGAGACAATCTCCCCTGAGACTCCTGGAACGTAGATTAAAAAGGGCAACAGAAGGACACAATCTAAAAGCAGAAAATAGCTGAAATAAATCCAGAAGCACTGCTTAACTCTGGGGTAGAAGAGGAGATTGACAAGTCTAGGATACCATCAGTGAGCTAACACTCTTTTAAGAGTCAGGTGCAAGAGCTGAGAGTGTTAAGAATGTTGGCAGGACTATGCCCACATCAGCCCATGTAAAGACCCACCACACCCCAACAAACAGAGTGGTGTAGGGATGGGCAGAGTGATCGAGGTGGCCAAGTGATCTGTGGCCACCACAGCAGCACCACTGTGGAGGAAGGTCCGGGGCAGCCAGGAAGCCAAGTCAGCAGGCCAGGGATGGCCAGGGGCTGACTGAGCTGTCGTGCAGGTCCCAAGCCGGGGAGGGAGTGTTGGTCAGCAGGTCATTGCACAGTTCACTCTTCTTTCTTTCTGAGAAAACACAATGTCTTCCCAGCAGTTCCATCCAAGGTTACACCTTGGCAGAGCTGACCTCGAATGCAGGCAGCTAAACACTTGTGGCAGAGATGGACTGCATTTGAGACATTGACTTTAAAAGTGCCAGGATATGAAGCTGTGGTCAGTGTCGCCAAAGTATAAATTGCAACATCTTGTGTTAACTCAGAAGATCTTGTGTTAATGCAGAAGATTCAAAAGAAAAGAACTGGTACAGTTACGAAAATAAAAACCTGTGCAGTGATATTTAATGAAGATGATGGAGTTGTTTATGGCCCAATAGCTTTGCATGTGCTACACAGAGAACAGAATTTACTCAGAAGTGTAAGATTCATTGTCTTATAAACGTCTCTTCTGGTTTTGACTGTTTAGTTTCTTCTGTCTTTCAACTCTCTTTTGTGCTGCTTCCACAATCATAAAACAGGATCAGCACAGTACCAAGTCATGTCACTCATGGATAAAAATCTGAATTGGGCATGGCATGGGACCACACTTCTGCAGAGCTTGCAAAATGATGTGGTAAAGAAAATAGAAAAGACAAAATCTTGTCTTTAATTTATTAGCCAGGATAAAACTAGCCCAAAGCCTGCTTATACAAAACTGACCTTTTTGTGAGAATGGGCTCTACCCAAAATGGTTTATACCACTACAGGAATAACTGGTAGGTAATAATAAGGATTATTATTCAAAATTATAATAAGGATAATAATAATTATCAATAAGTGCACTTCATGGCTGCAACTTCTTCCGGTCCAGCACTGAGAGTTCAAGAGCTAAAGGCACTGTGTTGCTAGCATCATGGTATAAATGCCTCTGTTATCCATGGATTCAATGCCACCAGAATCTCATCTAGATCCTCTCACTCAAACCTAATGTTTACACGTGAATTTTACCCTGCCTTGAGAGAGAAAATGTATTTACTCTTGTGCAAATATATTTAGAAAAGAGGTGGAATTTTGTTTTCATGGAGTTATAAAGTGGACTGCCTCTAGTTCACTAGTGTGAATTTGTTTTTAAAGAATGCACTACTTTCATTCTTTATTTTTATTTTAAAATGTTCTCTGAATTGTGGAAGATTTCAAAACTTTTTGGAACCCTAAATCTAAAAGGATGATGCAGGATGATTTCCTACTGTGATCCATGAATCTAACATAACATGTGTGGTCTTTACAATGATGTCTGAATCTCAGTGTGAGAAATACCTTGAATTTGAGCTATTCTTACATTTTATGTAGGCCGCAACCAATGTAGCATGCAATACTAAAGAGAGTATGCATGCAATACCTTTCAGAGTGGAGTGGAAAGCTGTGCTCACAATCTAAGTAGCCTTCAAGCACAGCAGAAGACCAGGTCCAGAAAAGACTCTTTAATTTTCATATGCCTGGAGGTAGTGAGCAGGAAATATTCTGAAATGCTGAGTTTTTCTATGTCGTACATTTCTAAGCCTAACTCTGGACATATGCAGTCTAGTATGGGGAGAAGACAAACGTTTCAATATCAAGTCACCTGAGTTTCAACATCTTAACATCTGCGAGGATGATGAGCAATTCTAGACAATTTTTCAGCACAGACTAGAAAGTCTGGGAGAAGCTCAGTGCTGATCTCTGCAAAGGGTCTGCACCAGACAGTGCACACTGGAAGGTTGCTTATCTGGAGGTGTATGATAAGGACCCAAGACTTGGGCTTGTTTTCTGCTAAGCTGATAAAACTCACTATGGGGCTCGCTTTTACCAAGTGTTAAGGATGAATAGCCTCCTTGAGGCGTAAGCCTGAGCATCTCTGCAAAAAGCAGGAAACTGAAAGGAACCCTATGTGCATCCACAGACTTAGACTTTCTACCACTGGTTTGCTGTGGTTTAACGTTCAGTGTCCATATGCTACTTCTATTGTTCACTGGTGTGAGGTGTTCAACTACAAAGGCACATTTGCTGTTGCACAGCCGGGTAATTGGAGGTAAATACAAAGAGAAATTAGGCCATCCTTATGCGCTAGTGAATAGGGACAAAATAAGAAGATCCTTATTATGAAAGTTGTAAAGGAAATTGCGTTGGCTAAAATATCTCTTACATACAGTAAGTTCCTCAAAAAATATCAGAATTTTGCATGCTTTCTTGTACTTTCACACTCAGCAGTACACCTTGCTTGTAAATTTGGTGGAGGATTGCAGACATACGGATCACAAAAATGTCAAGTGCAAATCATTAGCTAACTATTATTTTACCTCCCTTATCAACTAGTCATTCCTCCCTTCTGGTAAGTCTCTCTTATCATTGTGGTAATGCTGACAGGAGATGAAACACCCTAGTAGCATAATCAGATGAGAAAATTAATGTGGAATCATCGTGATGCACCTCAGACTTCTGGCATCTTTATTCATTTCACTCCACAACTTTAATATCAAATGTTCAATTCTCCACCAGTAAATGTTAAGGGCAGGAAAAATGTATTTAGTAACTTTTTGAATTAGAGAGTGGAGACAAAGAGTGCCTGAGCAAGTTGCTGTTGCAGGTTTTTTCCTCTGAAAAACAAAAGCAGCCTTCTGTTCTTAGTAGTAAAATTTGCCACTACGTCATATAATTGTTCCCTTTTTCTCTTTCCTTCTCTCCTCAGGAATTTTGTTCTTAAAAGGCAATAGTAGCTTCTTATGGAAGCTACAACAGTACATTATAATTACAAAGGAGAAGAGTAGCGAGTGTGCCAAAAACCAAGCAGAACAATATACATAGCAGTGGAGAAAAGTGCTTCTGAGTTTTGGTTGGTTTTGTTTGTTTGTTGGTTTGGTTTTGTTTGTTTGTTTTTTCTTTGTTGTTTCTTGTGGTTTGTCTTTGGTATTTTTGTTTTGATTTTTTTCTGCTGGGGAAGTAGCTTGATGGTGGAAGATTTCAAAGTTGAGGGGTATATCCTCGAGGAAGATGATATATGTCTACCTTATTTGCAGGGAGAAATTGCTTCCTACAAGTTTACAGGTGCCTGACTTCTTTTGGCATGTATTTCCACATGTATTCCATGTCTGACAAGAAAAATGGTTAGAACTCAGTGGTTCTGAGGCTCTGCATAATCCAGGGAATCTGTAGAAAGTTCTGGCAAAAAATGCCTCAGTGTTGCTCCAGTAGCTTGCTCTCTGCAACCACATTCTGCAGGCAGCACTTGAACAAAAAAAACCAAAAAACCCCACCCAACCAAATGACAACAACAATAAAACAACAACAAAAAAATCCTTGGCTCTGATTTGTCTCCTATTATGTTAAAGTGTAGGTTGAGGAAGGGAAGAGAAGAGACTTTGTTAAAATACTTGTTTCCTTCAGAATTTTCATGCTATATTCAACTTTGCTTTATTTGCCTGTTGAATAAACTTTATCAGTATTTTTAATTCTATATGCTTTTTGTCTTGCCTTACTATGAAAGTTTTGGGGCTAATTAAAGTGAGGAAAGGCAATGCTTTAATGTAATAGAGAGATAATATTTGATTTAGTTCTGCAGCCACTCAATTAACCTTAGATTGCCACAAAGATTTTCAGAATGAGTTTTAGAACTCTGTGTAATAACTGTGCTCAGCAATATTAACAAACATTAGAATTTTCTGGTTGCTGTCTTGGCCTTTTGGGGGATTTTTTGATGGATCTGATCTTGTGTTTCTGAATTTCCATGCGGCTGAAATGTGCAGCCTTGCAAAACTCTCATGATGACTTGGAGACACTTTCAAGATGCTAACTTTTTAACTACAAACGTTTGGGCCAGAAGCAATGCCAAAATCATTTGCTCTGTAATCACCATGATGATTTAAAAACACCTGCAGAGGAACTCTTGCTTATCAAAGAAAAATTAATAACTAGTAGCCAGTCTATGGTCAATAGAGCATGTGGAAGAGTGTATAGCAGTGGTGAGGAAAGCACTTTTGGTTAATTTTTGCTGGGTGTGGTGAGTGATTTCTAGAACAATTGCTGAGAATGCAGGTCAGTTGGGACACAGTATGGTATGAGAGTAGATGAGATGATTTTGTTAAAGGAAAATGGATATGATGGTGTGGGAAAGAATAGAGAAACTATCAAACTAAGTACTTCTTTTAATAACACTGAGTGACTTCTGGATAAGGTGCAGCGGTGACAGGCCCCAGACTCCAGTGCTGCTGCCGACTGGACTCCTGTCTAAATACATCAGGTTTTGAATAGAGAATCTTGCCCAAAACATGTTAAAAATTTGATATATATGACAGAATAGGATTGAAATGTGTGTACTATTAAACTAGTATAATCCTACCAACTGTTTGCTTTTGGAATGCAAGCATGCATGGTGTGGGGACAACTCACTGTTTATACATAAAGAGCTGCATTGTTTGAAAATTTAGTGTTGCATGGTAAAAATTTATGTTCTTGAAGGAAATTAGAGTAAAACAGAAGGTTTAATTTGAAAGATGAGATAGCTCTGAGTAGCTGCGTTTATATGCCAGCAATTTACAGAATTTTTTGTGGTTATAGAATACTGAGCCACATTTTTAATAAGCAAAAAACTACATGCTTGCTATGGAAAGTTTTTGCTGCATAGTTCACATGCTAAAAAGCTACATGGCAACTTGCTTAAGAAATTCCCACGCAATTGGCCATGTGATATTATGTATTTGTAAAGATTTTCTGGAGATTTTTCAAAGAAATAATTCCCAGCATCTAAATACATCTGTTGGGTGAGAGAAGAGGAATGAGAGTTTTCTATTCCTCCTATTCAACAAAAAATTATTTCTTCATGTCACAAAAAAAGTGCAAAGAATCTGTGACCCAGATAACATTTGATTTTTCTCTTGTGCTATATGAAAGTGAACAGCAAAGTAGCAAGTGTCTGATGTAAATCAACAGCACTTGGAAAGTGCTCCAGATTAGTCTAACTCTTCTGCCTAGATAAACCTCAGAAGCTGAAGAAATGAAAGTCCCCAAATGGGCACTTAATTCACTAGAATGATTGCAACCATTTCTCAGTGAGTGTTTTCAGAGATTTCTGACATGTTCCAGAAACAGACTGAAATTATAATAATTTGATGCCTAGGGGCTGCAGAGCAGCAGAGCTGAACAAATATGTTAGAGGAAGTACCCCTTCCCTGAAGCAAATATAATTTGTGAATTATACATCCTCCAATACATCCTGATTTCTGTTTTTGAGCACCCCTGGGATCCCACACAGACTGCATAGGATGATTGGCATGCAGTTTTACAGGGCGGGTGAGAAGAAAGATATACTCTTCATGGATTTCCCCACCTGCCACCCCCACTTAAACATGAACGAATTCTGAAGGGATCCACCAGGTTTTCCTGCTTTCTGCCCCTGGCACACTGGTTTAGCAAAAGAAAATAGGCAGGGCAGGGCGGGAGAGAGCTGGTTAGGACATTCTGGTGTGGGCATTCCTAAAAGAAAGCACAAAATCAACTGCAGAAGGGGTAGCCTGGTGCATCCTCCAGGTAAGTTTGTGATGCTGATACTTGATATGTCTCTGGTTCAAAAGTTGTTTCATTTTTAAGACAATCTTTGTCAGGGACCAGCTGGTCCACAAGTGCAGGGGGCCAAGGATGACAGAGAGGCAGGCAGAGGTAAGTGTGCATCTACATGACGGCTCAAGCAATGACCAAGGAGCAAGAGCTGGGCTTTAATGTATCTCCTAAGCCAGGGGGTAAGAGGTGCTCCGGGAGTCATCTCTCAGCTCTTTCTCACAACAAAGCTGTTTACACAGGAATTGCACCCAAGGCTGCATGGCTGCACTGTGTCAGAGCCAACCACGAACACATGCAGTTAAACCCAGAGGATCAGCATGGAAGATTGCAGTGTCCTCTCCTTACAGGGCCCTGACATCCTACAGCATTTTAAAAGAACTTTCTCTCACTTAATTTTTAAATTTAAACAGCTCCAGGCTCATGGAACTCATGAATCCAATCTTTCCACCGATTGGACTTTAGTTCATGGACCAGGAAAATGTACTGCAAATAGCAATGTATCAGGCAGGCTATTAAAGTTGATTTTTTTCAAATGCTTATTTAGAAGTAAGAAGAATAAACACGTGTTATGAAATTATATACTCAACAGAATATTACAACTGCAGAAAGTATTAGAAATGGAAAACTCTTAACCTTGTCTTGGGTGACTGCCTTGATCCCAGTATAACATGCCACCAATGGAGATCTGTGATTCCCTGTCACCATTCCTGTTGAGTCTGCTCTCCAGTTTCTAAAATGAAAGTGACAGCCACGCAATCTTCCTCCGAAACCTTCCCTTTCATACCTCCTTCTGCCACTACTTCTTCTAGCAAACCAAACAACTGAAAGAGATGGAACAGAGCAGCTGCAGTAACGGGGGTGGAGGCTTTATGTGGGTATGTGAAAGAGGCAATGCTTTCCCTTGGCCAGAATGCTGTGCTATCATGTTAACTCTGTTTGGTACCATATGAGTTTGAGACGCCCACATTGGCAGATAAGTGCAATGTTGTGAGAACTGAGTGTGAAATGCTGTGAATTGTTCAGATGAGACATATTATAAAGGGGGGAAACACCTCTTAAGTTATATTCAAATGATATTGTCAGTTCCCAAGGGTGAACTCCCATCTTTCAGTTTTCTCTCTCCTCCCCATCCTTTTTGACCTGATGTAGTACAAAAATGACCAAGAAAGTACAAAAGTCAGGGTTGGATTTAGAAGCATACTACACTGACTGCTCTGTGTTTGTAGGTGTGAACTCAGATTTGACTTGAATTGGTCAAGAAAAAATATCCCTCTTTTCCTTTGCAAATGTGCTACCTATTATTATTTGATTGTGATTTTTTTAGCTTTGGGTGCTGTGGTGAACCAAGTCTGGGTTCTGAGAGGTCTGTCTAAGTGACATCTTCCCATAAATCCACTGAGAAGCAGATGCAGCTCTCGTGTTGGTGAGCCAGCCCTTGTCCTGTCGTGTCTTGTGACAAATGACAGGTGTGAGACTGCCAGAAGAGCTGCAGACAAGGGCAGCAGGCCAACCTCTTCTCTGAGGAGAGCTGCAAGTCCAGTTGGGTGCCCTCCTTCTGGCTGGTGGGACAAGAAGGCTGGGGAACTTATGATAGATGCAGGGAGAGAGCTAAGCACCCTCACAGTGTTTCATTGCTCCCCATTCCAGTCCTGAGCTGCTGTTTTGAGTTATGAGCCGGAAAAGGGTAGAGGAATGATTAATGGTAGAATCTTGGAGGCTGTGCAGACCTACAGCAGTTTGTTCATATTCCTTTTAAGTGCTATCCTCTTGAACACACCAAGTTGGGTTTGGGCCCAAAAGTACCAATTTGCCCTACCCAAACATAGCTAACCCCACTTTTTCAAATACCACAAAGTTTGTGCAGTCCTTGTATGCCCACATGGTATGTTTTTGCTGCACAAAAGTTTGTTATTTGAGCTCTAAATAGCTTTATGTTCGCTGGATGTTTTTTAAAAATAGATTATGTATCTCTGCATGCTCTGTATGTGCCAGCAGTTACAGTAGAGAGAAGCTGTGTCAGATGAGCTATTTACCATTCAGAATGCAAGAACTGCTCTTGGGTGGCTCTTCCTGGGATCTGGGTGCATTGTATCTTTGCAGATGTCTCATTAAGGAATTCTGCCTTCCTTTCCTCATTCCCCAGTTTAGAATTTGAACACCTTTTTATAAAAGTGAATTTCTTGCCACTACTACAAAGCCAATATTATGGTCTATGACTAAAAAAGCTTCTCATTTGTATTAATCACACATCTGAAATCTTCTGAAAAGTAATTTGTGCTGTGATTCTGTGTGAATATGTAGTGGCAGCAACCAGAAAAAAACCTCTCAGAATTTGGCAATCCTTTTGAAATGTTTAGAGTTGTCTCTTTTTCAGCTTACAGGGGAAAAGCAACATTTAGGGAACTTCTTGACTCTGTCCTCTGTAGCAGAGGGAACAGAATATAAGGTTTAACTTCCATTGTAAGCAATCCTAGATTTTAAAAATAGATCAAGTGTTGTTTTCCTGATAGTTACTGAGTTGGCTGCTTCAGTCACTTACCAGTGAGAGGGACACTATCAGTGCTTGAAAGTCCACTGGGTTAGCAAGAAATAAAAAGAGATAAATGAGCTCTCTGGCACAGAAAGTTTCAAAAATTCCTCTGACCCTTGTATCGAGATAATTCATTCTTGAGCCTGGAAAAAGCTCTCTCTGAGGAGCTTGCAGTTTAAAACACTGAAGCTGAACTCCTCAGACGCAGCTGCTCATTACAGGCTATTTTGTTTCACACTCTTCCCTCCAATACAGTTCAAGTTTCACGGTGATTTCAACAACCCCTTACAAACAGCTGCTGCATTTTAACAGAAAAGACTCCTGCTTTCTTATGTTGCTGAGCTTTCCCTCAGAGCTATTGACAGAATTGCTAAATAAATAAAAAATAACATGGTGTTTCATAATTATTTCATTTTCAGAATATGATTTTGGGACCAGTCTACGCTTTTTGAACTTCCTCTTACGACACTGGGATGGACAGTATTTATAGCAACCTAATTTAAGATTTCCTTTCCCCAAATGGATGTACTGTTAATACTAAATTTAAAGAAGTGCTTGGATCTCCCACCAGGCTCAGTTTTCTGGTCTAGAAGACTGTTGTAAGTGGTATTCAGGCAGCTGCTGGAAGAAAGCCTTGTGCTCTCATTAGTAAGTTTGCTCATGTTCAACTGCTCTGGAATTTCAGTCTGTTGGCAGAAATTAATATGTGCTACAGGACTATGGATTTGTGAAGTTAAAAGTTATTTTTAGGTGCTATAATATTTAAATGATAAATTTCTTCTCACGGTTCTGCTGTGAGTAGCAGGGGAAATTTTTGCACCTTATGATTATAAAAATCCCCTCACTACCCATCTCCACCTACCCCTTCCCAAATTTCATTAAAATTGAGTTAGGCTTCCTTGGTAGAGGTGTTAATTTCAAATTCAATGTTTGTATTCTCAAGTCTTTCACTGTACCCAACACAAAACTTGCCTGTAGGTAAAAGAAAAGATAAAGCAATACTTGGTCAAGAGGATTTCCTGTGGTAGCTTGAAGACCGTTCAGAAGATGGTCACAGTATCACCATCTGCATTTTGTTAATGAGCCTTTTCATCTCCCTTATGTCACAGCTTGTCTTTTCAACAACCCTTTACCTTCCAGCTGTGACCATAGTTTCAGAAAAATAAGTCCTTTTGACATTTAATGATCTCAATCATAAAGCAGGACATTTTCACAAAGTCTTCACAAACTTATAAAAGAACTCTTAGGTGGTAAAACAAAATAATTCCAGATTATTCAGTATTTTGTGTGCAAAAAGACAGACTTTTATTAAAAAAATAAATCTTTTCAACTCCTCAGTTGTCTGTCTGCAAACAGCAGTCATGCTGTTTTATTCAATTTTCTTGAGTGCTTCCACATTTACAAAGGAGAGTGAAATGGCTATTATCAATGGTTTAATGGTAGCCACCAAAATCTTGATGCTAGAAATTTTCGACTAACTCTCCAGCCAGGTGGTCCTTAATTCTGGTTCTGTGGCTTTTGAGGGAAAAGATGCTGAGGGCTATAGCCAAAACAAAACTTATGGGTTTTGTCGAAGATTCATGCCATGGCCAGAGGTAAAGAATCAAGATATATTAGTCACTCGTGATGTCTGTTATTTAGTTGATTTTCTTTTTATTCAAGTGAAGACAACAGCTTACATCAGTACAAGGCAGTTCACCCATATGGAAGCGTGTTCATTAGGTAACCCCAGAACCAGAAGCTATATTGTTCAACAGGGGTATGTACTGAAGTCCCACATCTGTGGAGAACTGCTGTGTCTTCCTGTGAAGACACAGATCATGCCAGAAACACTGCTGTCATCCAAGACAATGAAATCCACTTATATACCTGATTTGTCTCTACAACACACCTAGTTGTTGTTGGGGACACGTCAGTAAGTGGCACATGAAGTATTCCTGCAGACTCCTGAACATTGTGGTTTTTTTATGGCAGCAGTAAGTCTAAACCAAAGCCCTCAGTTGCATCAGGACTGATCCTCTGATCAGGACTGTAAATCAGCAAGATAGAATTGCGTAGGACTGAGACTATATTTCTGCTTTGTGCAGAGAGAGTAGATCCAGTGTGTGTTTCCTACTCTAGCTGCCTGCTGTGAAGCTGTGGAAGGCTTAACTCTTCACAGGGAACCTCCACTATTTAGTGGTACTGGGGAAAAAAAAAAGAGTCCAGTTTATGCCAGAAGACAGTCTCCCAAAGGAACTCACTTCCAGCATAGCGAGAAATGAATTTTTATTGCATGGCCAGAAATATCATTGCCCGAACAAGTTTAGACTAAGGTAGTTATTTGTTTAGAAAGATGGAACAGCATTCAGTAATAAGTATATCTTTTAAAATATGTGATCTTTGCACCTGCATAAGAAATATAGTATTTCTGACCTACACCTATATTTGAGATGCAATTTTGGAATTGCAGTGCTAAGATGAACCTACTTTGGTTTTGCCCTCCTGCTTTTCCCCGCCTTCCCCTTCACCAAGGTCTCATGCCTGAAAGCACTCAGTTACCTTTTTCTTCATTATGCCATATAGGAAGCACAAAGAAAAGGGAAGACCTGCATATAGATTTTGGTCCATATCTCTTCTGAAGCAACCATTTAGGAACTGAAAATACACTGCTTTTCATCCTAAATGGGATGCCCCTAAATTTAAAAGAACTTTTTGGTTGAATTCATAAAATTTTGAAAGAAATATGTCTGGGATACAACATTCTAGACTGGTGTCAGACACTAAAGAGCACAAGGTGTGTGTCTTTGGATATACGTGATACTGGCTGAGGCTGCCTTTGACACTAATGTACCTGGGGATAGGAGGTCACAAGAGAAACAAGCACAGTTCCATGTTTTGTTTGCCAATACTGGATCTTCACATTAATTCTTAGTTGTAGTCAGCCTTTTATCTTGCTTTCCAGCTGCCAAAGTAACTCTTCATATGAGAAGCAAAGGGCTGCTCTCTACAAGGGAAACTGTAGAGATTTATTAAGATTTATTTTGCAGTATGATACTTCAATTTGCTTTGCAATAGGATACTTAACAATCTTACATAGTATGTACTTAATATGAACTACATATTTTTCTTTTAGCATTAACTTATTTCACAAAAACCTAATTCTGCAACAACTCAAGTGGATTTGATTATACCATCTTGGCTTTCTATCACGTTTGAGAGAGACTATTTCACTGTCAGAGTAGTAGTAATATAGTAATTAAGTAATTAAGTAGTAAAATAGTAATTAAGGCAGAACTATTTATTCTCATGTCTAATTTCACCTTGTAACTAACATCTGATTTTTTCCTTTTGTTTTTTGTTTTTCACTCAGGTGTTTACCTCCAAAATTCATTGAAGTGACTAGAAGCACAGCTGATCTTTCCTCTTTCTGCAACTAATTTTGTTAGCAGACAAAAGAAACCTCTCATTTCGAGAGATCATGTAAGAGGATGTCTGTCTTCTTTATATATTGTAATGCTAAGCAACCCTGCCTCTTGCAGTGTTGGATGTCCTGGATTTGCTTTGGAGAAAGAAATAACAAACCACTATCCTTTCCTATTTTTTTACTAATCTCTATCAATAAGATGGATACAGTGTCTCAAGTAAAATGCAACCCATTTATGAAAATGGGGACTCAGTATCTGCAGCAACAGTAACAGATGATTCAAACACAGTTCAATTTTAGTTATTTGGTCAATTATGTTGAAGCTGATGAAATTAGACTATAGTATTTTTGTTTACACCACAGACAGCAGTTTCACTTGTTCACAGAACACATGAAATAATTAAACAGACAGGATGTTCAGAATTCAGGGCTGTGTGCTGTTGTTCAGGGATGCAAAGTACGGTCCAAATATTATAATATGTGAAGTATCAGGAAATTTGATAGAAGCTAATGCATTCTCTAAGCTCTAAAATTAAGCTGGCTATTTATGTACTGGCATATGGGTTTAGGAGCTATATGTGGAGTCTTTCAAGGCCAACATGAAGAAGTCAATATTTCTCCACAAACTTACACCCAGAAGTGTGTGGCCATGTAACTGTGTACAAAGGCTAATACTAAGCTCTGCTAACAGCATTAAAACTGAAATTTATTTACTGTGTTTAGGAAAGTCAGGGTGTACTTTATGTTCACCAAGAATTTGGTTTATTTATTGGCATCTGTTTTCTCTACAATTGTTTTTCACAATCATCATTTTTTAGCATCATCCTGTCAAAACTTTTTTTTCAATTCATGGCAAAAAAAAGCTAGACAGATGTTCAGATTTAATGAACTGGGCTCTTTAGTAAAAGCTGTGGAGGAAAGAAGTACTAAAGAGGAAACCTAATAACTGATGTATTAGGTAAAGTAACATTTGCAAGGTTTTTATTTCCATTGAAGAACTAAAGCAAAATGTTTTTAGGGAGAATGATCTCGATCTGTTTTAGTTCTTGCATGTATGAATGCAATGTACATCCTGTGCATGGGAGTAACACATGATTAGTGTCTACAGAACTGTGGACTTATTCTGAAAAATAGTAATGAACATGACTGCCAAGATGTGCACAGAAGGTTGAGAATTAGTAGTAATACCTGTAGCTCTTTTTCAGTTCTGTGTGTGCAATGAAATGTCTGAAGACATAGTTATTGAAGACATGCTATTGAATATAAGTGTCTAGGAGGGCACTACTATGGTGTGGGCTTTCTTCTCCTATGAAAGCACAAATTTGGGGTATCTGGTAGAGTGGAGATGAGGGAGGAAGAAATGAAAATATTTGACTTTGTTGTTGTCAGGTGAAAGACAACTGCACAATTTAAATCCCTTTCATTACCTAGCTGTCATGTCTTCTGTGATTCTGTGATTTCTAGGGGGGAGGAGTTTGAGGTGTCCTACCATAACAGTGAATGTACACAACTTGAAAAATAGAATTGATAGCCAATAACACAGTATATTGAGAAGAAATCAAACTATCAATGGTAAATGTGGGCTGAGAGCAGAAAGTGGGCTAATTTTTGTGTACATGAGCAAATCTTGATTTGCTTTAGTATTTATGTGGTTAGGTAACTCTGGCCTTAAAATCTGTATTATAAGCTAGTCAGGGTCTGATGTATTCCAGATACTGTGGACTCCAGATCCCAAGGAACTGATGGTAGTTTCTAAGTAGTCCCATAGTTAATGCATGAAGCATATGTTAGAAGTCTATAGGCAAAAATTCCTTTTTTAACTCCTACACCTGTACCTGCTAGCTGCCCCTGAAAGGTGGCATGCACATCATTGCCACAGGTCAGCCAGGAGATTTAATTAACAAAAGCCTGTGTACGAAAGGAGCCTTGTGGAGACATCCATCTGAGGATTCCTTGCAGTTTTAAGATTTTGTCTCTTGGGCCATGATTCACAGTTAGTCCTGTGTTACCAATAACTTCAATAGCTAACTAGCCAGCTAGTTTTTGTAGAGATTGCTACCTCTGTGTACCGCATATAAAGTGCTTTGACCTGGCTTCCTAAAGCAGGGAGGCATGCTGTGTTATACAATTAATCAGTCCCTTCTTTCTTCTTAAAAATGTTGGCTAATTTCAGAAAAAAACCCTAACATTCTAATAGTAAAGTAAAACTAAACATTTTAACAAAACTTCTCGGATCTTGGCAGCTGGAGAAAGAGAGGAGCTATTACTGTACTCCTTGTGGAAGAGCTGTTGCAATGGCAACACCCTTGCAAGAGCTGGATCTACAGACAGTTTCTGTTGGGCAATGCTTCTCTGTCAGTCTTTGGGAATTATGTAGAGGGTGTTGAATGTCATGTTTGGAGAAAGGTGAAGGGTTTGAGTTTGGGTTTTTGTTGTTGTTTTTTTTTAATTAGCTTGGTATACGGTTTGGCTTTTGGATTTCTTTTTTTTTTCCCCCCCTTCAGAGGACAGTGGTGTCATCCTGTTTTGGAATATTACACCAACTTTCTTGTGACAGAAGACACATTTTAGTCAACTCTTCTGGACCAGTTTGTAACAACCAAGCTAAAAACAACTCTCTGAAGCTTGGTAAAGTTACCAACTGTGCAGATCCAGCTGTGCATGAGCAGAAAGGGTGCTGAGCTTTACAAGCATCCATGAGAGCTCCCGTTTGATTAAGCTGACATTCAGCACCTATTCATCTGCAAGCTATGGCCAGAAGACTCCCTCTGTTTTCTCTCACAGCTATACTAAAACTTTCAAGTATTTGTAAGAAAAGTCCAGACATCACAAAAGGCTTTCCCAATATCATTCTTGTCTAACTGGCAACATACTTTTAATTAACATGGACTCCTCTCCTTCCTTTTCCAGCTTCATCTGTTGCTATAAGCATTTTTGTGTTGGGCTCTGTGGAATTCTCCAAGTAAGTTTGTCACTTGTTTACTCTCTGGCTGCTTTCTGTCAGGGGAAGAAACTGTGCAAGACTGTAAGGACTGAAGTTCTTGGGTGAGAGTTCCAAGGCAAAGAGAGAAATTGCAGAAACTCTCAGGAATTTAGGAACAGAAGTAAAATAGCTAAGATGAAATATTCAGGTAAATTAATTTTACAAATACATTTTCTTTCATCTTAAACTTGCAAACAAGTTGTCTACAGTCTTAGCTTTTTATTTAACTTTCTTAATGTTAGATAGAGAACAGTCGTTAAAATCTTGTGGTATTTGGTACCCTTCCAGGTCAGTTGCCCTGGCCTAGGAGCATTTATAGACACACCTCAACCTTTGAAACCAGAATAGTATGAAAAGTGAAAGGAAAACTCCACAAACAGGAGAACTGAAATCTAGAGCCTGAGTAAAAGTTTTCAGATTTTTTGCACTATAACTTGCTAGACCCAAAGAGGTTACTTTGGGCAAAAGATATCTTGTGCCAAAGGCACTATCTCAATATAGTGTAAAAACTGTACTAATAAAATTGATACACTGGCATATTGGCCTTTTTCTATTAAAAAATCCAAACCAAATCAAACCAAACTAAACAACAACAACAAAAAAGGCAGGAACTGTCATGACAAAAACTTTGGTTATGTGAGAGCTGTGCACTTCCTTGTTTATCCTGTGTGACCCTGACTTCCAAAGTTAGGTGTGAAAGGATTTGCAGGCAATGTATCTCAAAGGTTATGTCTTTTAGAAATATGATATGCAGATTCCCTGTGCTTAGCAGAGAGCTGCCAAGAGATTGCTGGTAGAAATACTGGTAGAGCAGCAGGTGGCCTTAGGGGTCCAGTCTAGATTGAAACCTTGAAATTCCGTGATAGTTTCGTGTGGCAAAGTTGGTGGACGAGTTTTCCCCATGCTTTTAAACTTGCATAGACTGAAATGCATCTGGGAGAGAGTAGGAATTGTCTCACTGTGTTCAGTCACACGCTAAACACAAGACAACTCCAATCTTTTCTAACCAGGGTAAACTTACTTTGCCTTATTGTCAATAGAGATCATCCACAATACTAGTAATAAAGAAAAGAAAGCAGAGAAGGTGAGGGTGTATTGCATCTGATGTTCACATCTATTGATTTCAGGAGCCTGTTGTTTTATTATGCTGCTTTCTGTTTAGTGCTCTGGTAGATGTCACATAGTTTGAAGCAGAGTGAATAAGGAACAGATTTGTGTAAACAAACATGATTTTGTACACCTCAAACAAAAGCCAGAAAGTACTCTTCTGTTACTGAAATGAAGGAAAAAACCTAATAATATAGAAATACCTCCATTAAGTTAAAAAAAAAATACCTTAAAGGAAAAAAGTAAGTTGTACTTAACTGTATAAAGATGTATAATACAATTGAAAGGCTCTGGGCTTTTAAACAATGATACAGCTGACAGAGTAAGGTGGTAACTGTTATAAGGGGTGAGGAAAATAGTGCTGAGCATCTTTGCACCCTGTGAGCTGTGTTCCCATCTCCTTGCTAATAAAATCACTGGTGTGAGTGGTACTGTCATTTTCTTCCCTTCTCAAAAAAAATTTAACATGTCACAATTTGTCTATAGCTAAGACCAAATGAGTTATAATTGTAAGTTTGTATTATGGGTCTGACTTTGTCTACAGATGATAGGAGAACATCTAACTTAATCTATCTATAAATAAACACTACTCCACATTGGGTCAATTAAACTTGGTGTAGGAAGGGATCCATGCTCTGTAGGGGGAAGTTGGTCAAATATGTTTTCAGGGAAATTATTTTTTTCATTGAGGACAGATTATTTAATGAAGAACTCTTGTTCTCCTTCAGGACTTAAAAAAAGTCAGAGAGACTTCTTCTGAATTATAAATTAGTATATGGCTGACGTGTCCAACATTATATAAACTATATATAAACTACCATTATTTGATTTACAGGAAAATGCTAGTCTTATGTGCACTGCAAAACAGGGATTGAGTCATGTAGTAAATTATCAGACTTGAAACGGAGTTGCCTTAAGTTGATGAAGAATTGATGATTCTGATTGGGAAAAAGATGATCTGGGCCACTCATTAATCCTGCACCAGACCTGAGGAAGACTGAAGAATAGAATGATGTCTGGGGTGACGCAGAGGCCTCACAGCCCAGTGTTGTCCCAGTGAGGCACAGAAGAGAACTGCTCCTCCGTACCAGCCACTGGCCTCATTCTGCCTCAACCACGCAAAACAAGCCTTGTTGTAAATCTGGTCCTCCGAGGGGATCAGGATGCACACAGAGACCTTCAGAGACCCTCTACTGCCACGTCAATGGATGGAGGAGTGCCAGAGTGCTGATTTTACCTTTTGCAACTCCGTGATCATGGAAGTTCCTACTGAACTGGACCACGCTGATGATATTGAAGTGGCTTTAATGAGAAATGAAGTCCAGCTGCACCAGCCCCTCTGATCGCTGAGGACCAGCTGAAACACAAAGGAGTTTATTTTCTGCCAGATTTCTATACGCTTAACACAACAAGCCAGCATCTCCAGGAACACTCCACTCCTATGCCCTTACTAGCATTCTGTTGAACCACTGTAGTTACCATGAGTACATTTAAAAGGCTTAATTTATTTTTTGTTTTGTCTTTGTTCCCATATGGAACAAATTCTATTGTTAAAAGCTGATGTGGTGCCGAACTATTTCCTGCTATGCTCCAGGCCTATGCAGTTATCTGGCTTCACAGCTTCCATAAACTCTGCACCACGAAACAGCCACAGTGTTGATTGGCTTTTCCTTCATGGCTGTCATTTGCAAGAAGCTGCTATAGTGGTGTACTTCCTTTGGTCGTCGTGGGGAACGAACATGGAGCAAAACACCTTCTTTCCTTTGGAAGATATAACAGGTCATGAAGATCTAGTGTGAAAATATGTAAAATTTTTACAGGACTTAAACTGTTACTGCAAGCTGAGAAAATGAGTTTATATAGTAGGGGAGGTGTGTTAATCTTACAACAATCAGAAATTAAATTTTAGAAATTTAAATCTTAAATTTGAATTATTTATTCCTCTAAGTAATAATTCTTGACCGGCTTATAAATAGGAGTGTCTGTATATACATGTATGTATAAATACATGTGTTGAAGTTTGGGTGCACCATTTTCTGCTAAGTTTTACTCATTTTCTTTCCACTAGTGTCAGAGATTGGCTGCATTCTCTTTGCTTATAATAAAAGGCCACTTGTAAATGTTGCCATTGGATGATCTAATATTCTCCTCCAGGCATTACCTGACTTTCTCAGGAGTTAGTAATAACCAGTTGAAAATCCACTGGGAGTTTTTCTAGTTAGCAAGTGGGCAGCTGCTGCTAAATTTAACCCTTTTCAATATGTGGAAACAAGAGAGTCCCTTGAGAGAGGAGTGAAGGAGCAGTTCACTAGCAGAGTGCTGACTGTAGTTGTGTGAACTGGACTCTCAGCAGAACTGAGAGTGGATGCTATTGTTCATTAAAAACCAGATGGATTTTTTCACAGAAACCAGTAAATACATTCAGAGTTGAAAGGCTGTAGCTGCTTCAGGTAAAACAGCACTGGGTCTCAGCAGCTGACCAAGAGGTGAGATACAGTATTTACTCTTTCTGATCTTTTCAAACCATTAAGAATTTTGCCTAAAGCTTGTTAAAATCTGTTTAAAAGACTATAATTAACCCAGACTGATGTTGATTCCAAAATATTTCTGTTGTGCTTTTTTGTGGTTTTGTTTCTAATTAATAACTTTTTCAAAATTTCTGTAATTCTATCCCCTACCCATTCCATGTTATTGGAATACTGGATATTTTTCCTCTGGTTGTGTTTGTTATAGAATTGGTAAGTAACGAGCTGAAGTTAGATGCATATAAATTTTCTGTAGTCTGATGGATTTTGAACTATCTTGGCTGGGAAGAAGAATGAGGTGTTTGCTTGAGAACAAAGTCATGATCCCAGATCAGCTGATGTGCTGCTGGTACTGATGCTAGACTTCTATGTGTTTGTCACTGCCTAAAGAAAATACAATTGACAAGTGTGTGGAAGTCCAAAAGAAAGCAGGTCATCAACAGTGAACCAGGAGACAATTTTTTTGCATACAGTTTAAAAGGACCATCTGTATTTCAAGCATGGACTTTATCCTTCAAACCACAGCACTCATGTCTTGGCAGTAATTCAAGGAATAATATAAAGAAATTCTGAAAGAGGGGAGAAACATAACATGTCAGCTTCTCCCATGTACTTATTTTAGAGTCTAATGTAGTTGAAAACAATAATGTTGCATAACTATTTCAACAGCAAATTACCATGTGATAATTTTCAATTGACGGGTTAATGCCCCAAAAGGTTGCATGTTACAAATTACCTCTGAAATTTTTTAACTTCTTGTAAAAGAAATCACAGCATTTTACATATTATTAAATTTCTGCAATGTTTTAAGAAATATGTCAGCAAAAATAGCAGTGCTGGTTTAGCTTTTTACCTTGTTTTAGTGTATAATCCATTCTTCTAGAATTTTTGTTTGTGCGTCTATTACTAAAATCCCTATATTATACCTCCACGTTATGCTTTGGGAATTTAGAGAGATCCCATTTAACTGAGGGAAAATAAGGTTTAAAAAATAGTCTTAATTATATTTTAGAACCATGCCTCTCAAACTTGTATTTTTCACACCTCCTCCCAAGATAGTCAAGCCATCTAGCAGAATACTCAGACCTTGATTTGGCATCCAAAGCATCTTGGGAAATAACAGCAAGAATTAAATCACTGTATAAAGATGATGTAGTGGGCAAGGTTGTTTTGGGGGACCCAGCTGGAAAGATGGCTAGAACAAAAATGCCCAGATACACATAGATGAGGAGGTAAATTTGGGTGAGAGGAAAGGACTTAGGCATTTAACAAGCAGAACTCCGTAACTGTGTGCATCACGCCACTCCTCTTGGAGTTAAGATTTTCTTGTTACATTGCAGCCTCTTAAATCGCAGCTCAATAGGATGCTCTTTATATCTTAGTTCATCACTAATAGGACAAGAAGCACTCAAATCCTTCTGTGAAAAACCAGCACTAACACGGGAGTTAAAGTCTTTAATCACTTGAGTTAAATAACTCAATTGTTCCAACTGTTCTGTCCAAACAATTTTAACCTTGATCAGATTAAAGTTTCCTACAACCATTACTCAAATAGCATATGATCTAACTTTAACCATCTTGCTAGGTTTGGCCCATGTGACATCAATAGTATTGTAAAAAACAACTTCGACATTGTCTTCCTGTTTGCTAATTGCTATATTTGGAACATAACATCCAATAAAAATATAAAGAACATCCTTTGTTATTAAAGTCAACACTCTGTAGTAGAATTTTAAGCAGTCATCTCTGTGACCTTTGAAGCCAATCTGTTTTCCTGGAGCAACAAAAGTGTACAGTATGGCACATCTTCTTTGCCGATTCATGTAAATACCTCTATTTCTTTACCATGGGAGTGTTTCATATAGAAGATTCTAATTACAGTACTGAAGCCTGGAATTTAGCCTTTGGCTTGAGTTAACATAATCTTCACTCAGTAACTAATACTGTAATGGAAAAGTGGCTAAAAAAATTGGATGGGCCTGATTCTAAGATGGAACATGCCTGGTGCCCTCTCAGGCCTGAAGCCCTGCTACAAGAGGCACAAGTGGGCAGGCCTGCCAGCTGCATTCAGGGAGCAGCATGGCATGTCCAGGCCCCATACAAACACCTGCCAGGCAGAAGCTTCTGCTCTGACAATCTTTGAGTAGAAAGATAATGGGGAAGTAGATGTTCACAAGTGAAGTGTGGGCAACAAAGAGATGCCCTCATGCTGCTACCAGACACCAGACTCTGCTGCACTGTCTGTAGATATGGCCCATTTCCTCTCCATGGCAGATGTGGACACAGCCTCCAAGGGACAGCTCAGGTGTATCCATAGACCACTAACAGGCTGAGGATCAAACCCTCTCCGTCCTATTTTTACTTCTCTGAAATTCATTGCAAAAATTATTTGAAGAGCCTACCTGCTTTTTGCCCATCTCTCTTCTGTTTCCCTTCAACTAAAATGAGTTTCTGCAATTCTGGAAATGCACATATTTTATGCTGCTGTATTACAGTAATTGCTTGAAAATCAAAATAAGTATAGCTGAATTACTAAATGGTTTTTATAGGCTGGAGAAAAGAGGGTAGAAAGGCAGGAAATATAACCCTGAATGTAGAAATTCTGGAAAAGCAGTCTATTTCTTATGTTCAATTTTTGTGTTCATTTTTATGCACCTGATAACTGAAAAAAAAATGACCCAAATTCCTACCACTCTGCTTTCAATAACTGAACAGCTTCCTCTGCATGAAGATTGTAGCTAAAAAGTCTGAAAGGACAGAAACTCTTCCAGCTATTCTTCCATTATCTTCCAAAGAAGCTTGGGGAATCATGGGATAGCTTCTTCTCTCCAGACCTGGCTGGGTGTGGTGTACTGAGTTGCCAGTGGAAGGTGTTACAGCACCTGCTGAGCAGGTGAATTCAATGGGCATAGATGTTTTCTGTCATGTCTGGAACCAGCTGGGCAGCAGTGCCAGCTGAGCAGCCTTAAGTCAATGAAGTCTGAGGGTACTGAGCCCTGCAGCAGGAAGTGCTCTCAAACGTTGAGAAACCACGAAAATTGTGATGTGTTTGATCCACCATTACTAGCCACACTGACTGAAAGCTCTGTTTCAGAGAAAGCCAGTGAAAGCAGGTGGTTTGCTAGCACAGTTCAGGCTTGGGACCGTCTTCTGGACTTGTGTGGTTAGGAGTCAATCTGCAAGTCTTTTGTCTCACCTTTATGCAGCACAAGTGAGAGTCTGAACTCCAGCCAACACAGACTGGGCTACTTGACATCTCTTCTTGCACCATTTCCGCCCCCCCCCCTTTTTTTTTTTGAAAGTAGATTTAACATTTAACCACCCAGAAGCCAAGCTCCTAAACGTCATTGCCAAGCCAACATTTCCCTAAGGTTTATTCCCCTTGAATCCTGATAACTGGTGCTGGTGAAGTGCTGTTGGTTTTGATCTTGGAAGCAGCTTGTTGTCTGAAAGGGTCCTGCTAAGCGGCACAGCATTATCCTTGCTCACAGTGGAGCAGCAGATCATGTGCTTTCTTCACAGTGGTAGCACACCACAATGAGTGATGTCTTATGCTTCAGATGTGATAAGAAAAGCATTTTTCAGTCTATAAGACCACTTAAGAAATAGAAGAATGTAGTGATACAGTGGTGAGGGAGGAAGAACAGAATTTACATGCTCCTGCCCCACCGAGGGGCCATGGCCACCTTCAGGCTGGGTCTTGCTGTCTGCTCTCTCCAGTAACAGGCACTGGGACAGTGGCTCTCGAGTGCCCCAGGGCCACCTCCTTTCAGCTCAGTTCTGGCAGCTGTGTACCAGGGATGCTGACAGAGGCAACCACACTTCCCAGTGCTCAGCAGCTGCTGGAGGAAAACGCATAGAGCAAAGTGTTGAGGGTGTGCTGGAGCAATGGAGGGAGTGGTGTTCACCATGGAGAGGCCTCTTATCCAAAGTATACACAATGTGTGCTAAGCGATAGTTGCAAAAAACCAAAAATTTTGGAGCTCTGATCGTTACTATTATATTACCTAGGGTGCCATACTATTTGAAACTGCAGGTTAAGCTAAAAAGTGGTTCTAAGCTAGATTTGTTGTTCTCCTACAAGCATGTTAGGTTCATGTCATTATTACTGGACAGTTCTAAGTCCTCCATCAGGAAAACTGAGCTGCCACACTTCATTTTGTGCAGATTTGTGGTACGGAGCACAAATACAGTGATGTTTTGTAGGTTGCAAACTACCCCATAGATATATTTTTTGTTTGATTTTTGCTTGAGACCACTTGAAATCTCATCTCTTGCAATTTATATCAGCCTATGGAGACTAGGGGCCTGTCTTTTGACAGAATAAGCTAGCACAATCTCTTTCAAGTCTTCTCCACATTTCTATTAGAGTTTGGAGTTCCTTGTTAAGAAAAATCTTGCTTTATTTCTGTGTGATGATCAGCCTTCATATTACTCTATTACTGTATTCTGAGAACTTGTCCATATAGGGTGATAAGCTAGTATTAAACACATACAGTGTATCCCTATTCACTGTCAGGAAATATAATTGCACAGCCTCTTACATTTTTATCAATCTCCATGAATTTCCTGTCTGGAGTGAGGCTTCACTTAAACCTCTTCTAAGCTCTGAAGGCTGTAGCTGGCCAATTTGTCTACTTGAATGTTTTAATTCCATTATTATTCCTGCTGCTATATGATGGTTGGTCATTTATCTGGACTGAAAGATGCTCTCTTGTTCAGAGACCTGCTTTGTTGTAATCCACATAGGAGAATATGCATCTCCTCTTTAGACTCGAGGTACTCTGAAATTCAGGTTACACAGGGAACAATAGGTCAGAATAGGCATAGTTTTAAAGTAGAACCTTTTAATCTAACTAAAAGCTTGTAGCTCACTTCATGTATAATTGAAAACAGTATAGATTCTCCTAAATATTTGAAGATACTAATGGGTTTAAGTGAATCTGAATGAAAGGGAAGTCAGCATAAAGCTTCAATTTTCCATCTGATTTTGTTACTTGCTATGTTAGTTCACAACAGGTTCAAGATTGTGGCTTATATTTTTTCTTTCACTGACATTATGTTGCATATCCTCCAATATGCAGAAGGGCTTTGCAGTCCTCTGCAGGAGAATCTTCTTTATATAAAGGCCTGAAATTATTGATCTAATAGATCTTCCTTCACTGTAATGAGGTCTAATATACGGCAGTACAGTCATGCTAATTCTGGCAACTGCCTTCATTTTAGCATGTCTACATACCCTAGTCCAGACTATGCTGCACCTGCTTCATCCATGTGCTGTACTGTCCAGCTGCAAGCAATTCTTGGCAGGGAGTCAAGTGTCTGCATTGGGCTTGATGCTGTGCTAAACCATAAGTATTGAGCAGAGTTGCATAAATTAACACAACCCTCCTCTCCTATTTATGATGATGATCTTGCACACCAGGTTGCTCTTGAGAGATAGGACTTCTTTGCTCAGTGCTGTGCTAATTCCCTCTATAGTGAGAGAAACCTGTTCCTTCTGGAGTGAATAAAACCCTGTGGTTTCTGGACCTGGCAGTGAGGCACTCATGCAGGTCAGAGGCAAACCTATGCACTCCTGACTGCAAAACATCTTCTAAGCATCTCTATTTCTTTATTCTCTCAGTCATGGAGAGAGAAAAGATCTTAAAGATACCCCCTAAAAGGTTTAGAATAAAAAGGCTAATACACATCATAACTTAGTTTTCTCTGTGTTTGTGCTAACAGATATTGGACCACATTCATAAGCCCTAATTGACAGATGTAGGTTAATTTTATTATGCATAAGTTCTGTGTACATAAATTTCCACATACATAAATGGTTGGCTTTGAGTGTGTGTAAGCTCCACCTCAGGACTGTTCTGACATAGCAGTGCTCTTCCCAGGCTACAGCTGGCTCGTATCTGGGTAGGCAGGAGCACTGGCTAAAATTTGTGTCCGTTTCTACCTGAGCATTTAGATATGCTGATGCAGAGGTGGAATTCTGAAAATGAGACACAGCAGTGTTAGCTCCTGCCTACTTTCCCCTCTTTATTTGGTTGCTTGTCACCACTTAATAATTATTTTGAGTGTGAACTTAAAGGGCAAAAATACTTTAAGGACTTTGATTTAAAAAAAGAACGGACATGAACAAAGTTTGGCAGAGTGAGCGAACACAATCACCTATCAGAAAACCTTCCATGGATAAAACTTACTAAGAATTTTTCATAAATTTTAGTTAGGGGAAAAGAGCTTTCAAACAATTTTAATTTTTAGTATTGGTAAGGGTAATAGGTTTTATTCTGAATTTTAGACACATTTAACACCTTTTATTCTTTTACGCTCAGATATGCTTTTAGTGTGTGGCGTATCAATTTGAATGTTCACATATGATCTGACATGGAAAGAGTCTTACGATTTGTAAAACAGTATGTTTATCACCTATCTTTGGCCTCTAATGATGACAACGATTCAGACCCAGTATGGGGAGGCATGGTTTTGAAATACCTCACAAGGTATGGACCTCCAGAAGGCGTTCAGAGCTCCTAAGCTGGATGCCAAACTTTTAGACAGTAAATCTCTTTCCATATTAGATACATCCTTATGGAGCAGCAGGAGGTAAAGAAAAGCTGAATTGCACAAGTCTGTCTGGAAAGACCTGCAGGCTTAAAATACACAATGATTTACAGAATCAAGAACTGCAGAGCATTTGCAAGCATAAAACATATGAATTATTCTGATCCTACAAAAAACCTAAATGTAAGTAAAAAGTACTATTTAAAACAATGCATTTACTTTCAAGCATAGTGAACAGGCCTATTTGTGATCTTACATTTCAGTCCTTTCGAGCAAGGTATCTTTGCTCAGTGCCTTTAAAAAATCAGACTAGCAACAAGGCTCCCAAGAAACTGATAAATGGAATAAATGTCTGGAATGTAGTGAAAAAGAGCGGTTTAATAGCAACTGAAAGCTGAATTTTCCTACTCATGAAACTAAGGAAAGAGGTGCATGAAGCTTTACAATGGTAACATGGTAAATATGCCATATGCTTTGAGAAAGATTCCTTATCATTTGAAAACAATCTTTCAAAGAAAAGTCTGCATTTAAGTATATGATTTCCAAGATCTGTCATAATGCTACATTTTCCTTTCGGTGATCTCACATGCTGACAATGGCAGAGCTAAAGTTTTGGAAATAAAAAGTCCATTATGGAATTTGTGGTACTACAAAAGTCAAATAAGGAAAGACTAAAAGGAGTTTAGTGTCAGGAGTAAGAAAGTCAAACCAAGACTGCTTTGTGCTCTCCTGAAAAGAAGTTTATCGTTTCATGTACTGGATTTGCATGTATCACTTTAGTGTTTTCTGAAATTAGGTGTTACAAGAAAATAATCATATGTGCTGAAAAAGCAGATAAAATATTTTTAGAGAGCTTGAAGATAAATTAAGATGTAGAACTGGAGTATTACATGGTGACACCATCTGTTTTTTGCTTTTAAAAGAAAGAAAGGAACCCAAAATAATTTGGCAGGTTGTTACAGAATACTACTGATGGAGATAATGCTGATGCATCTCACTGTTGAATAAAGCTGTTGCAATATTAAGTTCAGGCTCCTGAGTCCTAATGAGCAAAAGAAACGGAGAGGCCAAAGACGACAGCTGCTCTTTCACAACAGAAATAGCCAGCTCAATACTTATAGCTAGATCTTAATTCAAATTGACAGATTGACAAGAATTTTCAAAGTGAAGCTACAGTTCTTAAAAAACCCAGTTCTGCAAAAAATGGGTCTTACACATATAAAAAAGATGTTGTAAACAATGAAAGAGCTAGTTCAAGCTGACAGGAGAAAAAGGAATGTATTCAAGCTACAGCAAGTGTATTTCACATTCGATGTCAAGAAAAGTATTCTAAACTAAATACAAAAGAAAAAAAGAAGAAAAATTCTAAAACTTTACTATTAAATTCCAATATTATTAATCACTACTGGCCTCATGACCACTCACAATCTCATCTAGTTAAGGACTGTACTAGAAAAGTATTAGCACTATATAATATCTAACTTTTCCTTTGGAAATGAACTTCATAAAAACAAAAGCAGAACTGCAAATACTATGCATACTGCTTGTTATTTCCAGTCACAAAATACCAGTCTGTAAATAAGGCACGCCAAAGGCATGCAACTGTCCTGCTCTAGGGGGAAAATATTGCAAAATCATCATCTTTCTCAAGGACATAAAAAGTGCTGGAGAAATTATTGACCTTTTAATAAGCATGCAATACCTCTGGATGTCACATATACATTCATCATTTATACATTCGTAACACCAGAAAAGGAAGCTCCTTTAATTATGGATTTTGTATTTGGTTTGGGGAATTCTGGTTGCTGGAGAGAACAGCTCTTGCGTCTTGCCAAGCAGGACTCTGCCCTCACTGCAGACTCTGCATTACTCTTTCCTGCCTGTCCTTACTGACCAGAAGTCACAGTGTCTCATGGAGCAATGTGCATTTCCTTCAATGTGCAAGTTAATTACTTCTAGGCAGACATAATATTCCTTGGAAACAGTCAGCCATGTCTACTTGTTTAGCTACAGATGTCACCCTTGTCTGTAAACTGGGGAGAGGCAGATTGGACTAGCATATTTCGTAGACAGGAAGTACTAAAAAATATTTCATAAAGTCAAATAATTTCCCGTTTATAACTAGGAATTGTGAATGCAAGTTGGATGTACTGAGCATTTAAACTTACCTAGTTCTGCTACTCTGGAGCATAAACCAGAAGAAATGTTGGTCAGAACCTTTCCACCAGTGCCTACACTATGCTTTGTAATTTGTTTGTGTCGGTTTTTGGTTTTTTTAATAAAGTAGGAGACATTATTTGTGCATCAAAATAAAGTACTACAGATATTCTACTGCTGTAACTCCAGTCTAAAGCTGGCATTTTACAGGAGTTTTTGGAAATATTGCTAGAAGTGTTTTGCTAAGCTTGACTGCACAGCAGGAACCATGGGGAGTACCCAAACATATACAGAACACTGTGCTGCCATCACACATCTGTGTATACTGTAAGTCTGTGTGTCAGTCATTCACTCCAGAAACAGAAAGAAGGGAGTGCACACAGTAGCAACCTAGCACTTTCAAAACCCAATAGCATTACTAGGAGACTTCTGGCTTGAAAGTGTTGATTTTGATCTGGACATACTCACCTGGCATAATTATGAGACTCTGACTAAGTAAACAGGACTTTGCCTGTGCTTTTTGCATGCCAGTAACTTTATAAATAGTCAGTTTAAAAGATCATTGCCATGGGCATTGCATAAATAATCTTATATACATAAATACATATGTATATATATATTATCTATGTGTGTGTGTGTGTGTACCAATGCACAGTAAATAGAAGCCCTAAGAATATTTAAAAAACCCATAGCTTACTCCATTACTTATTTTCTAGGATAAACTATACTTTTAATCAATCACTTCAGAAATCGAAGCTGTCAGTGACCTTTTAAAATGACTATACATATACAGCACACTGTTAGATTAATATTGATTCTTTTTCCCCCTCCACTGCAAGCAAAGTTTAGACAATTAGTTTTCATACTGAGAAATAATTATTAAGCTTCAATTTTGTTTCTTAAATGTTCATAATTAGGTCTTTTGATTGTGATCCTGGTTTTGGTGGTTAAGTCTTAAGTAATCAAGCAAATATGTGCAGAAATTAACCTTTTTATTATATTTGATTATGTATGTAGTAGTAAAGCTTGTTTGAAGTGCATGAATAAAAAGTGAAATTAAAGGAAGAACAATCTACTATAGCAATAATAGGTGCATTCATTGTGCATTTGAGAGGAGGAGGGGGAAAAAAGAAGAGTTTTCACTCATTTTGGCCTAAAATGTTCAGGTTTCCAGGATTCTGACATCAGAACCCAGATAACGCTGGCTAGAACCATAGGGCTTTACAATAAAAGCTAAAATATTGACCATATGATGGCAAAAAGTCTTTATTTTGCAGTTAACTTATTCTCTTCTAGCTACTCTCTGATGAAGTTGGTGGTGCTGTGGAGGATGATCTCCTTCTTCTTGACAAAGATCGCGATCGTTCAGCACTGTAGGCAACATGCTTATCGTAATTTTGTATCTGAGCCTCGAGGAATTCCCTCTGTTGCTGGCTGATTGTCTGGCTAATCAATCCAGGAAGAGCTTGAATGCTACCAATTAAAGTTTCCAGTTTAGTTTCCAGAGCAACAATTCTCTTCTCAAAATCTTCACTTCTTTCATTTAAGTCAGAAATCATGTCATACATGATGTTTTGAGTCTGAAAGTAGAAGGATGTCAGTAAAGGTTTAGAGAGACCTTACAAGTATTTTAACACGTAGCACAACTCTACAAGGGTTTGTGAAAGAGGATATAAGTATTACAACAATATCTAATCTTGTGAAATAATTTTCTTTGTAGATTAAATTACAGTAGTTTTAACTTTCTACTAGATTTCTTGAGCAGAAATTTAATGCATTCTAAGTAGCATTTTAGATGGCAAAGACAAAATGAATTAGAGAAAAGACCAGACCTCTTTTTGAAATGCAGATGCCTGGGAGTGCACCAGGCTAAGCTTTTTCAACAGTCAGTTGTGTAAGCCACCAGGAGACTGAAGGCTCCAAAGATGTGCTCCATCCTTAACTGTCCTTGATTCTGGTTTTAAACACCTTCATTCTTGTAAGAAGAGCACAAATGTTGTTCATTTGCTTTCTCCTTAAACTGAGCAGATTTTCTTGAATTGTCAGTAAGGGCACTTGGGTGGATTGTTTTTGAAAAGTAGTGCAAGGAGAAAAAACTCAATTGTATGCTTTTCTATTTCTGCACTCCCCAATCTATCTATCTGCCCTCTACAAAAACACTGTTTGGATACAGCAAGTATACGGAGTGTACTTTAAAATAACAGAGTCGTCAGTAAAAACGTCATCTGAAATGCGTTATTTCATAGAGACGTGGAATTGGTTAAAAATAATGATTGAATTTCTTCCTCTTATAGACTGAGTCTACAGATTATACAAACTAGAGTCGAAACTGGATGTAATTCTGTAGACAAACTGGCTGAAGTTTATAAACCATCCAAAGGAAAGGAAAATTAACTGAATGACTGCCTGAAGTGTAAACGGCTTCAGTATCAGGTGAGTGTTATAGCCCATTTCTCTGCCTCCTGTTTCAGGATGCTAGCGTAACCCTTGAAAGTGAAGTAGTCTACATGAAATAGTATCTTAGAAGTCCTTATTAGTTGCCAGAAGCATTAGACTGAATTGTATTTTCACTGCATGAAGTTGTCAGGTGGTTCTGTAAAGCAAGAGGGGAATGAACACTGAAGAGTTTAATTTCTGCTATGATGCACTTGAAATTGAGGAGGATTTTGAAGTAAATGGCGTACAAGAAACCCCTAGGAAGAAACATTAATGCTTCTAATGCAGTCTCAAATTAAGATCACAGTAACTTACATATTAAGATCCAATGAGAAATCTGAAATCCTATCTGCTCAGACCCCTAGCTCTCTACTTATTACCTAATATTTATGAAAAATCCTAGCAACAATAAACAAGCAGTTTGAAACTGAATAGCCTCTTTTACCTCAACTCAAATGGTTTAAAAAAGATTAAAAAAGCCTTACGATATATTGGTAAAGTACGCAGCTACTATTCATTATAAAAACTTAAATAAATGCAGATCTAAATTTACTAGCTAATTTAAGCTACTGCTGCATAAGACAACAGGAAAACCAGAACCTCTAATTCCAGTCTACAGGCTGTGTACTATGGTCCCTCACAGCACAGTTACTATCACCACAGGGCAAATCTCGTTACTACACAGCACTACACCACTACAGCCCACTCACAGTTCAGCATTTACCATGACCACTGAAGTCACTTCAGGAGCTCTCAGGATCAGCCTCTCAATTGTGAAGTCTTTCTCAAATGTACAAAAGAATAAATAAATGTGGTACATTCAAACTTTAGTCAGGATGTTTCATTCAGTAGGTGCTACCACAAAACACACACATTTTCATTTGCTACAAATAACAACGTTGTTAACAATATTTGCACGTATAATGCATAACATTTTCACTTAAAAACTCTTCATTTTGAAAGGATGAATAAGTAACTGCCTACTAACCTTTGCCAGGTCCACTAAAGTGTTGGCTTGATCATTCAGTTTCCTTTGTTCCATTTTTACACTTCTTAATCTAAAAAGTGGAATTTTAAGTCAGATATTTTTTTTGCATGGGGTCACATTAGGATTTCTTAAAAGCATGCACAAAACTTACAAGAGCAAATAACTGCACGGACAACGCCTTGACTACTTTGTGTAGAGTCAGAATCGGTCATGTGCCTGCTACAATGAGAAGCATGCTTCTTCAACACCGCAAAAAAAGGAAAGAGCAAGGAAATGTGATGTCCTTGAGAATACCATTTGCCATGGTCAAAGTTGAATTCAAAACGGGAGATAACAGTTTATCCAGACTACATGAAAGAAAGCCAAAACATTCCTCAAAGCCTCAGTATCGTGACAAGTAGATATAGGAAGAAACATAGAACAACATTTTTTTTGTCATTATTGTTGTAGTAATTAAGAATCTTCCCATGCCTACATGACTAGATACAGGTATTAGCCCTGTTCTGTCGGAAATGGATTGGGTTAGCAGGTGTTGGAACCTGATGGACACACAGTGATAAGTGAGTTTCTCCTTACTTTAAACAGAACTTCCATCTGACCAGCAGCTAAATAACCAACATGCTTGCCAAAACATTTTGTTTGCTTAGATGATTTGTGAATCTAAATATGATTACATTTTAAATTTACATCAGACATTCTTTTTCAATGCACTATTTAAACTACAGCATTGAAAAACTATGAAAGAAGCAGAAAGGGTATATTTTTTTCTTTGATGCGTACCTATCTGCATTATTATTATTACTTAATTCTTTATGTATATTCTTTGTATATTCTTTATAATATATATAAATGTAATTCATTCAAAGAATATACATGTAATTAATGTATATTCTTTGAAATATATATACATGACCTTTCTCACATGTTCCCTGAAACAAAGCCCATGTTTTCCAGACTAACTACTAGAGGAGCGGCTTGTAGACTTGATTTTCACAGACAGGGAATTTCTCCCTTAAATATGAGTCATTTGTTCAACATCTTATAACAGACACATACTTGGACTTTCAGTGACTTTTCTGGCTGTTCTAAGCAGGAAATAGCATTTTGCAAAAACAATGTATCAGTTTATAAACAATGTGTGATAAGATACCATTTCAGTCTACCAGTACATGTCAGGGCCAATGAAAATAACAATTTGGTTAGCTGTCAAATGGAAGTTTGGCAGCATTTTGTGGCAAGTGGGTTGCTAATGCATTCTCTGCCCATTTCTCAGTGACGGTATTACTTAGAAAGCTAGTTTAAAGAAAGCCTTCTTGAAGGTATTCCAAAATCAGAAAGTTTCTTTCATATCTTTGGTTTACAAGCATTTCCTTTCACATCTAGGCTAACCTCCATGAGAAAGTAAGTTGTGGAGAGTGAAATATCATTTAAAAATATCTGCAAAATATAAATGGAAAATAACTCTGTTAAGGTGGAAATGAATTGATCACATAAAACTGGCATTTCAGAAGCTTGTTACTGGAATGTCATATGCTCTTCTTCCCCTGGAAGCTTCTTTCAGAGCACAACATAAATGCAGACTGTAGGAATGGTATTTTCAGAGGGTAATTTTTCTAAAGAGGAATTTTTCTAAAGCAAAAAATATGGAGAAGTCTCCAAGGTATGGAATTATATCACTACAGTCTCAGAACAGAATAATTATTGAAAGGTAAGCTTGTAATGATTTCACTGGAGAATGACAACCCCAGTGTTTTGGTGAGCATTCTCTCAAATAATTTGCAGAATATGTGTTTTCTGTTTTTTCTTAAGATTCATTGACTCATCTGTTTGAAAGTTACTATTTTAATTTTAAAATTCCATGAAATCCATTGTTATTGTAGTAATACAAGTACCAGTTGACACCAACATGATAATTCTTCACAGTAACCAACCCAACATCTACCACAGGCTGTAAGAATGTACAGGTAATGGCAAGTCTTTAGCTGCAGCAGCCGGATTTAAAGAAAACCATCAGACTTTCATTCTTAAATTCATTAAGAGAAAATTTTGATTTTATGAACTTCACTTATCACAGAAAAAGATCATGATTCTGGATCGCGTTTCCATGGCAGCAATCAGACCACTGAAGTTCACAAATAAAAACTCTATTGTTTGCATGCAGACAGTGGTAAATTCTGCAAGTTTAGAAAGGAACAGCTTATACAACTTACTTCCGAGCTCTATTTTCATTTTGTTGAAAAAAAAGACAAAACAAAAGAAAACAAAGTGTAAAATATACTAAAACAACCAAATGAGCACAGTGGGCAGGATTCAGCAGGTGGAAGGTCCTAGGGAGTTGCTACTTCTTTCAGTCCTCCTGAGGAGGAGTCTAAGTCACTTGCATTCATGATGAAGGAACCTGCAATATCTTCAAGCCTTCCCATTAACTATAGTTTATAGAATTTCTTATTCATACAATACATAACATGGCTTTTAATGCATCATTTAGAGTGATGATTTCACCTTCCTCTTATCTAGCGTGCATGAGAAGCAGAAGACCCAGACCGGCTACAGGGATTTCAGAGCTGTGACCATGACTGTTATCGTGATTGAGTCTGGTTTCTTATATAAAACTGGCTCTGAAATGTCACTCCTTTTATTTTTGTCTCCAGTGAAATGGTTGGAAAGTGAAGGAAGCAGACCAAACAAAACTTAAGAATCCAGAAAGATGGAAAACTGTAAGTCACTTGAGAAAAGTTTGAAGATGCAAAGGGATAAAAATTTGCATCCATCTACTCAGCTACAGCAGGAAGAAAGTAAATTGCTACAGCCATGTTTTCATTCATGGTGCATTCTTCAGCATTTTGAGAAAATTATCTTTTGTTTGTTTTCTTAGATATAAAAGTTTCGGGGCTGTGGTGCAAAGTGCTAAAGGACAGAAAGAAATTATCAACATAGCTGTGCAGTCTAGCTCTCACAGATAGGAAAAAAACTACTGCTGCCACTTTCTCCACCCCACTCAATTAATTAATTTTTAAGGAAGGTGCAGAACACAGTTCACATCCTGCAAAGTTCTTCTGGGCTTGAATGACATATAAAGCTGGAGGTCAAGCCTGCTGTGCATTTTAGATTCTTTTCTGAATGTATGTGCTCATACACACACAGACACACAGACACACACAGACACAACAGCCAAGTTAAAATGTTAAGGAATAACCTTGCAATCAAGGATTGAAGTCCAGCAACAATGCACATGACATGCCATCCTCTATCCCAAAACCCCTGCCACTGCCCTCCACCTCCCAATTCTTTAAGTAAAGCAGGATGACCCAATTGGGAAAATATACTTTTTATATTCACATGAAATTGTCTCAACTTCTGTTGTCTTTTTATTCCTTGAAGTATTTCCACAATACCACAGTAACATTTAATCCTGCAAGTTTGCTAAATATAATACAGTAATCAAGGTTTATAGAATACTTCATAGCTTAAGCTTAGCTACCCACTGCTTTAAAACATTGCTATGAAAGAGAGAAAGAATGATTGTTAAGTCTAAATTTACTAATAGGAAATGTGTTAACCTGGCCTTTTCTTCCTCTCTTTCCTACAAGATGACACATAGATGTTCTTTTCATGATGGATGCTTCCCTCACATCTCTTCACTGGTTGGCTCAGACACAGACCTATACTCAAAAGTTATCAAACCATCAGTTTGAAATTACACTTACTCAATTTATCTACATCTTCCCTGTAACTCTTGGGAAATATTTCCATAGGCTATACTAATGGCTGCCTCAGGCTGGATTGGGATAACGAATAGAACAAACAGGTCCTGACTCTTCCTTGAAAGAATTCTGGTTCTTGAGGACAAAAGTCTGGGTTTTTTTTCTCCTGTGTAGTTCAAGGAATAGTAACTGAACCATTGTGGAATTCTGCTCATTTTGATGTGCTTTATGACAAAATTTTAGATAGATACTTATAGTCTGGCAATACCATGGTACAGCTTCATCCTACCACTGCTTTTAGGTCTCAGGCTTGTTTTCAGACCCTCAAATAGAGGGGAAGAACTCATTTGAATAATGCCAGAGGTGCTCAAAGGTCACAACTGTTGGCATACACTTCCATTTTTCAGAACAGATGTCAGGGGTCATAGCTGACACACCAACATTTGATCTTATGCACTGAGAATATACAGTGGAGCGAGGCAACTTTTCATGAAACACTACATACATACTCTCTCCTATCACATCATTCTAATTTTAAAATATTAAAACATCTACTACAAAGAAAATTGTTTTCTATTTTCTTCTGTCTGTTGTTGCTTGCATCTTACTACCTGGAAGCAAATGCATAAAAACAAGGGATAGTCTCAGTGGCACCGAACAAAAAAAGTCCTAAGATAATTCAAGAAGCATGGGAAACTTCTAAAAAACATTAACAAGTTTATATGGACATAAACCAGTAGCATACCTTTTTATTTCATTGTGAACAGGTAATACAGTAAAACCTTATCTTTGCCTTACTCTTAAAGGAAAATCAACTTCAAGAACAATCTTCTATGAAGTGAAGGGAATGGTGAGGGGAGAGAAGGGAGAGGGCAGGATGGGACATGGGGACTAAGAGTGACTGAGGGAGAAGAAAACTAACAGAAAAAATGCCTTGAGAGGAAAAACAAAGCAAAATAGTACTTACTGATGAATAGCTTGCAAGAATTTTCGTTGATGTTTCCGTACTTTTGCATGGTCTACCTTTTTAACCAGCTTTGTACTTTTATAAATTAACCATGTTTCCCTGAGTACATTGGCCGCTGCATTTTTCACCTGTTTAATAAAAGAAAAACAGCAGGCTGACAAAAGTAGAATTACGTTATGTTTTCACTTTCTGGTATTAACTCTTCCTAAAGCTTTTAAAATACTGTCTTAACTGTGGGAAGTGGATACATCAAGAAGCTGTAGCACTGAGGGGAGAAAGCAACAACTGGATTAAGGGGACTGCTGAGCAATTTCTTTATTACATATAGATGTGATGTTGGGAGCAAATCTTTTTTCATCCAGGAATAATTTTCTCTCTTCAAAGAGTTGGCACTGTTTGGTGTTTATGGCAATATAAATGACAGTGAGGAAATACTAATGCATTATCTGTAAGTTAATTAAGTGTATTTAATAGGACTGTAACATTTCTCTCTTTCTCGTTCTGTGGTTAGCACCTCTTAATTCTCTTAGCAATTTAACAGCCTTTTAAAGTTCCAGAGCTGTTTGAGCCCTTTTTTCCTTTTTTTTTTTTGTTTTGTTGTTGTTGTTCACATTTTTATTCTTGTTTCTTTTTTATCATTCTCCAAGAAGATGAAAAAATATATTGTCAACTAATGTGGACAAAGGTCTATTTAAAAAGTGCTTTGACTTTTTTTTTAAATGAGGCTTTTCATAAAATGTTAAAGGTAAGAGAACCTACAGTCCTTTTCTAAGGCCTTCCAAAATTTCCAAGAATGCTTGAAAACATACAAATACTTTGAACGCAATGTTGATTAATGACAGAATGACTAGGTCACTTGCAAAGAAAAAGTGTCCTTATTATTCATCTTTATTTTCTTTCCCTCCAGCTTTATATCATTCCAGTAACTGCAGTGTCAGAGCTAAGTCAATGTCAAAGTAAAGGCATTGCAGGAATGTCATGCAATAGCTCTTCCCAGCAACAGGTCCCCACCTTGTACCTGCAAGGTAGGAGAACCTTGCTCTGCCTTCAGTGAAAGCACAATCACATTTTAGAGACCTCACAATCTCTTGCTAGCCCTTCCACAAGGGCTAGCAAGAGATTGTGAGCATTTCCTTGCTAGCATTTCCACAAGGTATGGCTATCTTCAGGCTGTGAGGAAAGGTCCCCATCATCTGCACAACGATTTATGACCTGATGTGCATCTCAGATTTGTTTGCTTGGTTTGCTTTTCATGTGCTTTAAGTTTTGTGAGTTTGAAGCTACTAAAGCACTGCTTTGATAAAGCATTAGACTGATATTTAGACATATATGAAGAATAGGTAAACAAAATAAATTTTAAAAGGCACAAATAAACACCAGACTCAAAATCTGGCCAATCTCTACAAACTCTTTTTTCCTCCTGAATGACATTTTGGAGTCAGCTGTCAGAATACACTAGAAAAGTGACTGTGTTAAGAAGGGACAGATTGTTTTCTGTGGCCGAGTATCAACAAGACCTTAACTGACTGTAACAGGAGTGTAAATCAACAAGCTTAGAAAGACACCTCATGTCAGACACTCTTTATACCTATATCAGAACTATCTTGACACTCAGTTTTTCCCCACTGTGACTGTTTAGAGGAGATACAGGCTGTTAGTGGTGACCAGCACAGAAATGAGAGAGCCAGCACAGCCAGAGCAGTGTTCTGAGCAACAGCATGTAGGGATAGGACATGTCTCTCTGCAGCAGAGAACCCGTGGCAGTGCAGTGCTGCAACACTGCACGGAGCTGTGCCAGGGCAGCAAACCTCCTCCTTGCCTGGAGCAGAACCTCCATCTCCATCTCAGGCATTGACATCCCTCTGCACCCATCAGCCAGGAGAAGCTCTACTGAGTTTCTGTTGTGATTATAAGGACCTTTGTCTCCACATTGGCTCTTCTCAATAATGAAGACTAAACAAGCTGAGTGGACTGTACAGCTACTACTCATTCTCTTGTACCCTCAACACTGACCTGTTTTATTTCAGTAAAGGATTTCTATTGCCTTGTTTGCTGCATTTTCTTTCATTTAAAATATTTTTATAAATACTAATGATTTCTACTTTTTTAAAACTAGTCTCTTCTAAAAATAATATATACAAACATCTTTCAGGGCAATTCAGTACTGTGTGCTGCTAAATAAACCATGCATTGTGTACAAAAAGCAATTGGAAAGACTGCCTCACTCACAAACCCTGAACATGTTGTTTTCTTAAGAACATCTCTCATAGCTTGAAATTCTAGTTTTTATCAGTCATTTCACCTATTTTAACCACAAAAATATTATATTTTCATATGCTACACCGAAGATTTTAGTTTAATACAATAGTCTAGTTCCACAGCACTTAACTGCTGGTTACACCAATTATCTTCCAGCTACAATGACCCTCTATGCAATATTCAAATACTCAAAATTTGCTGACAACTTGCAGTTGCCCTCAATTCAGAGAAAAACTCAAAGCATTCAATTTCTAACCTTTCAAAATCACACAGAAATAAATTCATGCACAGTATTCCTTTTCAGTTGTGAATATAAAGTGTGACTTACTCTTTTAGTTAGCTGGGTGTCCATCATGAAATTATGTACATGTTTTTCAGCTTTGGTAAGTTCTAACTTCCTTGCAACCACAGCTACCACCAGTGCAGTGCACCCAGCACCCTGAAAACAACAAAACAAACCCCCAAGATGTTACTACTGCATTTTGCTGAATTTTTAGAGGAAGTTTCTCTGCTGTAGAAGTATGGCAGGCATCGGGTGATTCATCTCTGGTAAATACGGTGAACATGCTACAGCTTTTTCATTTCAGAGTAATATGAAATGTCAGTATTTACAGGCTGGTAAACGGTCAAGGCACCAAAATAATTAGAGAGCAGCATCATTTAAAAGTTCTGGGTTTTGGTTTGGTTTGTTTTTTTTTTCCCTGCAGGGGCTGAAAATTTGAACATATCCAATTTCTAGTGCAGAAACAAAAGGGGGTGATAAAAACAACTTTCAAAACTCAGAATATTAGTAACAGAGTACACGGTTCTTAAAAATTTTCTCCAGGTTATAGCCATTGCTAAAGAGGAAATAAGTTTTGATTAGTATTGAGCGCACACACACACACACAAAAGAAAAGTTTCTTAGGATTTTCTGTAGGGCTTAAAAATAATAGTAAAGTCAGTGTTTATTCACTTTAGTATATTTTCCTATTGTTCTCTGAGTCCTTCAGTGACCTTTTCCTATATTATTTCTGCTTATCTTATTACCATATAAAATAGCACACATACACAAGACCGTTTCTTCAAAACTTGGAAGGAGAAAATATCAATTTTCTAATTCGTGCTGTGTATATGTATGCACATGCATGTATATACATGGATATGCATGTTCACAACAGGCTAATGCCAGAAGGTGCCTTTATCAGCATCACAAATTTAAATGTTTTTTTAGGGAGGGTGTGGGGGTGAAAAGGAAAGGAAGCTAAAATGAGCCAGGTAGTAAGAAGCAGTGTCTATTATACACATCTAGAGGTATAATTTACTTTATATTATTTATAAATTCTGCTGCCTTAGTATTTCCTTTTTATAAATAATCTTTTACAGGTTCAATTTTAAAAAGTATAAATATCAAATAATGAGGCTGTGTTTAACTTGCTGGTCCATTCCAATCTAGTTCTTATTGCATTTGTGTCAGTTACTCTCCAATATAAAGCAATCTCTCATTGTCCATTGAAGCTTACAACATTTTCATTCACAGAGCTTTTTTCTACTCACTCTGTATTTCTCCCATAAATTTATTCCCTCTGTATCCCCCACCTCTACAACTGCCTTACTGTCTCCAGAAAATCCAGAAGAAATCCCAGAATTAAGCTTTCAGTATACAAAATCCATTAACAAACACACAGAGCCTGCAAAATAAATTAACTCATTGGGAACTATTTTTCACATAGCGTCCTCAAAGAAAAAGAATTTTGTCTGTGTACTTACTGAGGCACACAATGAATTTTGTGAAAGCCTTCAATTAATTATTTCTCCATTTCCCCAGTAGATTGTTTCAAGAAATACATCTGATCCCTCACAAGCACCTAATTTTCTGAAATTAGTTCTCAGCTACCAAAGCTTCCACCCTCAACAGCTCTCAGCATTCCCTCAAATGGATCTCTTGTAATTTTGCTGCATTTCCTGCTTCTCTCCTGTCCTCAATACTGCCTTCTACCTTTGCTGTTTTCTTTCCCTCTGTTCTCCAGTCTTGAGCAGTTCATGGGAAATTCACGGGAAGTTCATGGGAAATTACTTGAAGTCTTGCTCTCTCCATGAGTCAAAATGGAGCTAAAAATTCCTTTGCTTCTCCACAGTTAAAAAGAAAGAAGACAGTCCACGCATCTTAAGGCTAAGCACTTCAGAAGTCCACTGAGATTTCTGAGAAGAGAACTAGGCAAGAGATGCTCTAACGTGTTCTACCTCCCCAGAAAAGAGACAGCGCTCTTCAGGTCATCTTCCTGTTGAGGGAAATTAATATGCAGAAGTCCTCTCTGTCAGCAAAGAAATTAATAAATTACCCCATACAATAGCAAGGAAATGAAGATAAAAGCAGACATCTTTTGGTCCAGTATGTCAGGAAAACCAGGGCCAGATGTTGATTTAATAACATAACTGGAGTTCTGCCTGCTAACATCACGAATGCTAGAATGGAAATGACCTTATTAATACAGATGCCACTGGCACAAAACACCTGTTTAAGCCAATTTACTGGGGGAGAGAAATACTAGACCATTCTTTCCCAGTCCCCCTCAGAAAGGCTACAGGAATGGTGACAGGCAAAAGGAGTTTGGTTTGAGGCAAAATCACTCCAGCCTTTGTGCCTTCCAGCCTCTCATGCTTTTTGAAAAAGGCACAGCAGTTGTAAGGGCCAAATGCTGTTAAAACCAGCAGCTTTATGTTTCACATAAAATACACTGCCTGCAGCATCACACTAGTGTCACTAGCAAGCTGTGACAACCACCTCTATGGTGTATATGCACTACTATCTTCCTCATCTCCAGAACAGCTTATTGTGATGGCAAGGTATTTTAGATCCAGTTTAAACCTCTTGGTTTTGTGGTATCTGATGGGATCTCAGAATATGAAAATGACCTCTTTTGGTATTTCTGCAAAAGTAGGAGGTACTATGCTATCTGCATGTTTATATTTCACAGTACTTAGAAGTAAAAAAAACCCTCTCATAACAGCTTACAGCAATGACTGAAATTTCACTTAAACTACACAATGCTAAGTAGTATTTTATGTTACAGTTCTCTGCAATGTTATATGGCTCCTCTAAAGAGCTCAACATCCATAAAAATACTAATAGAGTAAGAATGATTCAAAATTGCAGAAATTAAATATGGGCAATATAGTAGTTTCAAATGGTAGCATTGTAAGCATGATACTTGCCATGGTTTTTGAATATGCTGATTCACAGGAAAATCAGTAGGTCAGCTTATATGCTCAGGATCTTTCTTACAACAATGATATGTAATGCAGCAGCTACTTATTTATTAAAATTAGTTAATCCAAGCAAAAGCACTAAGAGTTGTTTCAACTGCAAGAGGGTTTTTTTAGAGAATAAAATTCTACAGTCTTATATTTAATTACAGCATTTTATAATTTCCAACATCATTGTTTTTATGCTGTTTTGAAGTAAATAATAAAGTAAATCACTGCTTCAAGCTCTTGCTTAACTTTCAAGAGAATTAATTATAAGATGAAGAAAATGAAAAAGTTAGGAATGTATGTATTTTTAAATATCAAAGCAGTAATTAACTTTATTTGGAATTTGCACTCTTTAGTCAGCCACCTGACCATCTCCTGCATTACAGAGTAATTGTAGTGCATTTTGGTTTGGTAAGCAACCTGATTTTAAGGGCACTTATGACAGAAATTATTACAACACATGCAGTGTAAGCAAATTGATCAAGCCAAAGTTAAGGTTTGACCGCAATGTTCACTTGCTCCACTTAACAGAAACAGGTAATAACAGAGTGAATAATTCGTCCATTAATTTGATGGCATTGAAGTACTGTATGATCAAGCATTTGCCAGCAACCACCAGTTTTAAAAGCTGATGTACGTAAATTATTCTGTTTTCCAGAAAGCATGTACAAGCTGAACAAAATTATCTACTAAAGCATGAGAGGCCGTTCAAGATCAGGGATTTAAGAATAGGCTTCTTTAAAACAACAAGATCACAACTCTGCTGATGAGCTGAGCAATGCCTATTTCCTGTTTGCAAGGATCAGAAGATGGTGCACATGAATCTCATCCTGAATGCACAGTACTTCCTACTTGATGTGAAATGTAGCATATTAGTCTACAGAAGTCTGAAAATAAACGTATGACACATCTCCAGGCTTCCAGTTGAGCAAATCAACAAACTCTGGACTTCACAGTGGCATCAGAACTTTGATGGTGATGTGACTTGCATTTGTGAGCAGTACAATCTCGTAGCATGAAGTTTACAACCATTTACACAGGACAGAACTCGCCTTGATTGTCAATCTATTTAGCTGTTGTCCCTTGTGAAGACACTTTCATGTGTCTGCAAACAACTTGAGGACATTCTTTGTATTGCTAATTCTAAGTATGCTGTTCCTGTCAAGGACAAAGAACGATGCCTAAAGTTCAAATGCTCATGCAGGTAAGCAATAGCATGTGAAAGCCATTCTTCAGTACCCTCTTTCAGGCCTAGAATCCAAAGTGAGTTTCTCTGACAGAAATGTAAGTAGAAGTGTATGTTGGCATTTTACTGCTATATACTTAGGCACTTGTAAGTACACTAGTAAGATAATAATTTTCTCAGTTACATAACTCTAAATGATGACTGATACTCCTTAAAAAAATGACTAGGATACACTAAATTGAGGGGGGAAAACATCTTGGCTTTTTGATATCAAGCCCATGCTATTTGAGAGAATAAAGGTGTAAGAGAAGAAAGGTGAAATTAATTGTATTTTAAGTTATACTCTAAATTTAGCAACTAAACAAAATGCTTAAACACTACCCCTGGAAAAAAGCATGACTACTCCCTGGTGTTCTCTTTCACTTTACTCTCAGGCATCATAAACTCCAACTTTCCTTATCTTCTGCACAGTCTTTGCTCTTGGCATTTAGTTCTGAATTATTGCAAACCTCTTTTCAACAGTCTTAACAAAGCAAATTATCTCTTGGACACATCAGAGGTTGTTGCAATGGTTATTTTCTTTGCCTGTCATTCTTACCATGTTACTCTGTTCAGTGTTGATCTAGTCCCTTGTCTATGGATCATATACAGAACATTTGCCCTCAGTTGCAATATTTTATGACTCCTCATGGATTTGAGCTCTAATAAGCTCTTTAAGACAAAATCCTTTGAATCACCTATTTACTTACTAAAAGCTCTCTAGAAACATATACAAATCTAATACATAGTTCTCTTTTAAACTCCTCCCCTTCTTTTTTTAGGATTTTACTTACTACAAAGCCTAGCAAAACCAGTGAAGGTACATCAGATTCTGATATGCCAAGATCCTTGTTCTGTTCCTACATAATGCCTCTTATTCCCCATTTTGTTTGCTATATGGGAATGGTAAACTGTTCAGTAATTCAGACCATGTATTTTTACTGTCTTTATACAGTACTAGTATCAACAGGATCAAGTGTTAAGAGTCCTGAAGTGCTATATGATTATAAATAAGAATTAATAAAGATGGTAGGTCTGTATTGTCCAGTTATAGCATGTACATCATACTAGACCTGACTTTGCCTTTTTCCTCCTTCAGATCCTGCTGTGTATTGTCAAAGTTTTTCATCAATATACTTACTGTATACCAGCTGAGATGCCTTTTGCAGTCAAATCACAATCCTCTGTCCTCTTCACTCATGCAACCCTGAGCTTTCTGCTGATAGCAGCAGAATCAACATACCAAAGCTGACCAACTAAAAGTTATTATAGAGAATTTTACCTTCTTATGGTAAACCACAGCAAACACAGCCATGGCAGCTGGAGGGAAAAAGCTGATGTTTCCCAAAGCACACAATGAAAATGTGGCTATGAAATCTGGATCAAGATCATGCCTTTACTATCACTCACAAGTGCTAAGACTGAGGGTTCACATTGCTGCAATACAGTGATGGCAACACTGCAGGGTTCAGACTTCAAGTTAAGTCTAGCATTTACATTTAACATTCTGGTCAAGGCCCAGTTCTAGTGATAGTCAGAGGGGTGCTTTCAACTCTTCAACCAAAGGTTTATCTAAGGCAAATAAAACTTAGCACTGGCTGCATTTTCAGTTAGTATTGAAAGCAGCATTTGGTCAGTAGAGAAATCCTGTACTGCTCTAAGTAAATGCCTCTGGCTTTTTCACTTGGTTCTTTTTCTGATAAGGTTTCAAAATACCTTTAGGAGACAGCAATGAATTCAGTCAACCCTGCAAGCACCTGAAACTTATATACATGCCTGGAGGGTGCTGTTGGTGAGAAGGGAAGCAACACTGTGTATCAGTGTCTCAGGTGACAGTCTCCTGGCACCTTTGGTTTACTGGATTGAAAGTGAAGTGCAATCTTTAGTGATCTAGGTGTCACAAAAATGTCCTGCTATACTTGCCTGTAGCTGAAAGAAGGCAGTTGCCACATTTCTTGCTCACTTCCCTTGGGATCCACTGAGGGAGAGAGAAGGTGCACTTTGCTGACATATGGCTCTGGTGGGAAATTTAGCTCTGCACCAGAAAAGGCACAACATTATTCCTGCTGCTCTGCATAAAATGAAAATCCTGTAAGAATTTAAGCAGGTATTTTGTATATTTGGCTCTCTCAAAGGTGGACATACAGGACCACCAGGGAAGGGGAAAAATAATTAAAAAAAAAAAAAAGTTGCTTGAAGCAAAAAAACCCTCTCCAATACAAAGAGACAGAGGCTAGGGAAATGGTGCTGTATAAATGTGGTTTTGCATTTGCCACTGTTTTACTGGGAGAGCTGTCTAACCTTGCAAGACTGAAACAAAATAAGATGAGTAATACAACAACTGTGCCATCTCAGCGAAAAGGGTGATCTAAAATAGCTTTGCATTATTTATATTTTCATGTATTCAAATTTGCCTGGATTGTCTTCCTGTGGCCTATTGTCTTCAGTGGAGTTTGTCTGCACCACATCTAGAATTTTATTGCAACAATTAAACTTCTGATCTGTACAACAGTAGATAGGCAGATTCCTTTCCTTCTAATTAGTCCATAAGGTTTTTAGCAATGTTGCAAAAATAAAAATTGAGAAGACCATTAAATGTTATGTATAAATGTGAAATTGATTAAATACTCTCACACACAATAATGGGTAGTCGTAACCCGAGGGTGAAGTAAACTTGTTCAGTAATGGAAGCTGGGTACTAGGAGAGACATTTAGGACAGTACAGGACATACAGATTTATAACATGAAGACAATATCTCTTCTACAAGGGAACCTATAAATGATTGTAGTGTTAGCTCAGAGAAGCCCGAAAATTGATGGCTGGGCTTCTGGTGAACCTTCAGTGGTCATAACAGCTAAAAAACCCCTGAACATCAAGACAGTTTATCCCAATGCACACAAAAACTTTTTGCTGAGCAAGGGTTGAAGTCTGATTTCATTAAATGAGCAGGCTCAACAGCATAGAAGGCTGATGGGAAATATCACTTTAATAATTCACGATGATGGCTACCAGTGATGTTCTTGTCAAATACCTGTGTTGTAAATACAAAAGTTTCATGAGAATATGTGTAAAAGTATATGAAAATTGTTCTATTAAATTTGACATTATTGCAGATGAAATTACGTTTTCTCAAAATCAAGAAGTTTTGCTTCAACAGTTATCAGCTCCAGTCATATCTATGTAAACAAAGATAGCATGAGACAACTGCTGCTCATTCCAGCCAGGACCTAATTGCCTTTGAATTTGCTGAAATGCATCCGTAACTACACCTAAGTAGGAAACAATTCCCTTGTCCTCTGACACTTCAAAAATGCCCCTGCTCTACAGGTACAAACTAAAGACCTTCTAAGGAAGTTTTTTCCCCTTAATTTTTCTAATTTTAAAAGACAGTTAAACCTTTCAAGAGATTTTTTTTACTCAAATGGAGTAGAGCCTCTGCCATTCTTGCACCTTCAGATTACTGCCCTCTCAACCACTACTTCAGCGATCATGTTTTGGAGCTCAACTCAATTTTGATAACTTATTTTTCTTTACTTCAGTTAGAAATTTCATTCCAACAAGCCACAGACATAAAATATATGGAACAAACTATGTTTGTTCCTTACAAAAGTTTCCATTTTTGAAATTTGTGCCGGAACAACCATAGTAGAGGAGGTGCTAAGTTTCTGAGCAGCCCAACTTTTAATAGATTCATCCCTAAGAATTCAGGCATCATGAACAGTCTTCTCCATGCTAAATTTCTGCTCAATACACTGTCTACTGAGGTTGTACTATGCTAGAAGGAACAAACACAATCTGTTCTAAATCCTGATGTCACTTATATTTCTTACTGAATTATCAGAACCAACTGAATTAAATTCTAACACATATCTGAGACATGGACCCAAGATGCTACCAACTTATATGAAAAGCTTTTCATATTTTCTGTACTCTCAGGAAAGTAAATACTGATAAGTGTTCTAGATTTTTGAAATTACTCTAATTCAAAGACCTATTCACCACATTGCTGTAACTAGAACTGATCATACCTTTCCAGCTTTTAGAGTGTAATTCAAAAGATATTTCTGTGTTTTACAAACCATTATGTTTCTCCAACACACTACACAACTAAACAATATAAATAAGTTTCCATAAAAATCACACCATGTTTTAGGCATTATTATGCACAATACTTTATGACTTTTTTGTACATTATCCTTATAAAGTTATATAAAATAATTTTCATATTTGATTGCTTGAATCTGATGTTTAACTTATTTTTCTCTTTTTCAGGATTCATCCCAGAAGACATGCAATGTTAACTATGTAGTTAGAATCTACTTTTTTCCCCCTTCTTTTTCTTACAGTCTAGCAACTATTAAATTTCAAAGGCAATACAGTTCAGATTTTGCTACCAACAAAAATCATACAGTTAGAAACTGCTACTTTAAGTGCCATGTTTCTCTTTTAGATAGTTCTCTGTATTTCTTGATAAGACCAGGCTGAGTCTACAATAACTGTTTGCACAAACATCACAATTTAGCCTTAAATGAAGAGTCCCGTTTTCACAGCAGAAACATCTCATTCTCATCACTTTTTTCATTATTCGCAGGAAAGAAACTGTTATTGTTTAGAACTAAATGCAGACATTAGTCTAAACATCAGTCCAGACATTAAAGCCTTCAGCATGAGAAGATTTAAAATGAGGTCTTATTAAATTTTGATTCATAATTTAGAACTAATAAAAACTATTGTACCTAAAGCCAGATTGTACACATTGACTGCATTGCAACTACTCTAATAAAAATACTTCACCTACAGGAGTGGTCTTCAAATACTGTAGCTAAAAGGTGCCACTTAAAATTTTTGCAAGAAAAAACTCTAATCTTGTCCACATCTATTGTATAAGTTTAAGAAACTTTCCTTATTTATTTGGTTCTTTAATAGGCCTAACAATTTCTTTGAAGTTCATTTCAATAACAGAAAAAATTAAACTGTAATTTCCATATTAGCATTATTTCCACATTATTATTTGAAATAACATCTATTTCATTTAAAGCAATCTTCATCAAGCTACCCCCAGCCAACTTGTGCATCCTGTGACAGGACAATTGCAACTCATCCATTTTATTTGTAGCAACATAGGTGTGACCTACATGCCTGCTTCTAACTGTTGGTGGGTGGCTCTGCAAGAAGACTCTGCATCACAAACTTTGCATCATACAATAAAAGCATCACCTCACCACATAATGATGGATCTAATAGGAAAAACGTTGCAAGCTTCTTACAGCTTGCAACAGGTCCTTGTATTTGCAGTCAGAAGAATTGATGGCTATTATTTTATCCTGTGTATCTACAAAAGCTTACCAAGGTCTGTAAAAGTTATCCATCTCACAGTCCATAATTATGCATCCTCCCATATCTTCTTACCTATTTTATCCCTCCTTACCAATTTCTCCTGACCTTCTTCAAATTTTTGCTAACTTCACTATTCTCCTTATTAAGCAAGGAAAATTTTTCAAAGCACTCCAAGGCCCTAGCTCCAAAAAGCCATTAAGAAGGTCGAAGTGCTACCTATATAAGCAGTTCCCCTTAGAAATCACACAAGGAAAATGTTCCACCTGTAGCTGAGATCACCCTGTTGATGAGCACCTGAGAGAACTCTTTTGGTGTGCACTGACAACCAGGCATGGCATCTTCAGTAGGCATAAAACATATAAATACAGTACATGAAACTCCAATGAGCTGCCATGACTGAAGATGCCATAGGTCTCCCCATTTCCTCTTTGTCCTGTTCTGATAACAATGACAGCAGTTGTATTTGTATCCATCCATCACACTCTTGCAGACCTACCTAATGTATACAGAAGGCAGAGGATACATTTGCTATGGATTTACAGTCTACCAGGCCCACAGTCTGCTACTGCTGCCTAGTAAAGTCTCATTGGAAAAAGACTGATGGTAATTGAGTTGAGGCATCCAGTTCAGTTTCACTTGCTTGTCTGTAAAGCATCTCTGCACTGACCTTTCTTTCTATCATGCTGTGCCAGTATTTTCATGAAAGTTTCACATACTGAAGTGCTTTGCAAGATCAAAATGTAAACTGTTCATATTTTTTCACTATTTGTCTTCTTTGTTCACAGCTTTCTTTGGGTTTTTTATTTCCAATTTTTCTAATACATTAATCAGACATCTTTGCTGTCTTACTCTCAACAATTCTCAAGGCATTTTTCCTGTTGGTATAATCTGAACATGTGTAAAGATTTTCCTATTTTCCAGCAGTGTGCATTTGTAGAATTTAAGATATGTCACTTGATATGAGTGACTCAAGACAGCAGTAGTTATAGTTTCAATAGCCAACAGAACTTAGTGCCACCAGCAGACTGCACAAAGCCCACTTCCCAGGCTGGAGTACAAGGCAGAGTTCAGCCTGAGCACTCCCATTTCCATTGCACAGAAGGCAATTCCTGAGGCAGAAGCGAGAGGACAGACAGGGCACCTGGGCTCTTCCTTCATAGGGATCAAGACACCAAAAGAGGCTTTCATGTGCCACCAGTTCCACAAAGCCAATATTAACTCTTCAGTCGTCACAAGTCACTCTATTTATTCCCCCTTCCACCCTTTTTAACAGAGACCTTAACCAAAAGCGAACACTCAGTGGTATTTGATACTGATCACACTAATCCAACAGTGTATTTGCTGTTTCGGATGTCAGGGAATAACACTTTCCCTCTTAAAATCACATATATGGTTTCATTTTGCTACATCCATTCAACAACTACCCTTGTGTATCTTTCAATTAGACCATCAATTGCTCCTATTGAAATAAAAATTACTAGGTCTGTTCTTTTAGATTCTTATCTTTTCCACAACAAACATTAATTAGTTACTGTACAAGTTTCAGAAGAGTAACTGGTTTTAAAGAATGATATTCAAGACCTGTACACTTTTTGGTATGGCAGGTTAGGCTGGAAGAGAGTTCATTACTATATTCACTTAATTATGTAAATATATATGTTTACATAATTATATATACACTAGTATATTTACTTCATATCTCAGATCCTTTATAAAAACAAAAAAGGCAAAGGAGAAGGCAAAGGAAGAAGGCAAAGGAAGGAGNAAAAGAGAAAAAAGAGAAAAAAGAGAAAAAAGAGAAAAAAGAGAAAAAAGAGAAAAAAGAGAAAAAAGAGAAAAAGAAAACCCCAAACCAGAGTAGTTTCAGCATCTGACTTTTTCTGATTGTTCCATAATTTTTTTCTCAAAGATGACATTCATGTAATTAGGGGTGAGGCTTTCACTATTTTACCTATCATCACACAGCAGCTATTTGGCTTGTTGTTTTGTTAAGAATGCTTTCTTTCTCTGGAGCTGTTTATCCCAAACTCATTACCATGACATTCTGCTTGGAGGCTTTGTGCTTCCAAAGCGGCCGCAGAATTTATAATCACTAAAAAAACCCAATCAAAGACATGAAGGTGAGTATCATATACATTTTATAAGACTACCAGTTGTGAAAAAGAGATGCCCATGTGTGAAAATGGTATGTATAAATCCATACTTTAGTTTTTCATGGGAACAATGGAAGGAACTTTATAACAGGGTTCTGTCCCTCTCCTGCAAGGCAACATATACTTGTGGCAATATATACTGCTTCTCCATCTCTTTTCCTAGTGAATCTATGACCACTTTTTAATCTCTCTGGCATCAATGTCCAACACAGAAAGAGGAACAAAGGCAAATACCCCAGAAGATGGCAGATTTGAGCTCAGCCAACAGCCTTTAAAATAGCCTTCTGAGTCATTCCTTTGCTTTCAGCCTCTGCTTTTCAACTGCACTGCAAACTCTGTATTTAAGAAGGTATGCATTTGCCACCATTGGCAAAATTTACTGAAAGTCCTTATCAATAAAGGTCAAAGACCTGAAACCTATGAGGTTTTTTTTTAAAGCATTTGTAAAAAATCCCTAAACATTACAAAAACATGCCTATTTTACTCTCTGGACATAAAACATACACTTATTATAAACAAAAATTCTACCAACGTATCTGCTCAAAAGGGGCAACAATTTGATACCATTTGCTTTCAGCTATAATTGCGTTACAGCTCTTTTAGCAGAAGTAGATATTGGAACTGCATCACCTATAATCAACGGCAAAAATTCAGAAGGAAGTATGTATCTTATCGTTATATATGGTACATATATGACAAACATTCTGCCTTTCTCATTCACAGGGACATTTACAAAGAAGTTGATACAAATTGGAGTGACAGAGTCCAGAGTTTGTTTGCATCCAATTTACTGTACAGATGTGTAAATTTCCCAGACATTGCAATACACTGCCTTAGACCCTGCCCAGCTTTGACCAAATGGTGCAGTACAAAACAATTAAAACCAGACATGAAATACACTTAATAAATGTATATTGAGTATGCATGACCTAACAATTGCTGTATGGTATCAATGGTAGCAAAACCTCTTTCAGTGCAAACTGCACAACATAACTCCACTTACTGGAATAGAATACTATGAATAATATGTTATTAGACTTGTACAGAATAGAGTAAAAAACTATGCTCAAAACAAAAGACTTTAAGAGTTTAGCCACCATAATGTCTCTTCTTTAAGAGACTTAATTTTAAGAAACAAAAGTCAGAACTGAAGAGTCATTATTAGCACTGGTCCAATTACACATGCCCAAAGATGATCATGATGATATGATAACATTTAATGAAAGACTTTACTGAGACTTCTGAAGCTATGAATTATGTCAGGGTGGAATTTGTTTCTCTGTACTTCATTACACAGCTACTAAATTTTTACCTAAAGAAGAAGAAAACTCCAGTTCATTAGCTGGACTGAAATGAAAGGAATGAAAGACTAGGGAATGGTCTGATTAAGGCCATACTCTACAAGCCAGCAGATAGATATTTCTTTATGAAGATTGAGAGTTTTGGAATTAAATGCAGCAAATGTAGTCTCATATCCAATTAACAAATTCACTCACCATGATTCCAGTAAGTAAACAGACTCCTTTCCCACAGTATGTATTAGGTACCATATCCCCATATCCAATGGATAGAAAAGTTATTGAAATCAACCACATTGCCCCAAGGAAGTTGCTAGTAACATCCTGTTGGTCATGGTATCTAAAAAGAAGAAGAAAACAATTTCTTTATCATGAAAACATTTATTAAACTATTGTACTCTCAGAAAAAAGTTCCATTAACTGGTCATACAACCATTTTTGTATAACATATCATTTTAAAAGCAGCTGTAAGGAATTAAATATAACTCAAATACATCTTTACATCAGCAGTAAAGAATCAGAAGGTGACGGTTTACAATTCAGTATTTGGTTATTATCAGTAAAATAGCGGAAATCACTTTTTTTTTTAATAGAATCTCTTCACCAGGGGTACAAGTCCTGGTAATACTCTGCAGTAGCATAAGACACCTATCTACTACAGTTGCTGCAGTCTTGGGGCAAATATGAAAGTCAGAAGAGATTGTGTCCACAACCAGCCAACAGAGCACATCTTCATCTCCTTGGCTTAAATGCAAGTCTATGATGAGAAATCCAATCATGAGCTACCACATAAATGCCAACTTAGACAACCTACGGTCTTCTCTCCCCTTCTACAAGTCCAAGATATATAGAAAAGTATGCCATTGAATTTCCCACCATAAAAAGATCTTTACCCTGAAAGTAGCAAAAACTCACTTTAGTGTTAAATCAGCTATTAAGTGAAACATCATGATGTGCCATTTGTTGACTTAGTTTCAATATTATAGTGGAATATGTTCATATTTCCCTTCAAAAACCCCCAAATTCAGATTAATAATCTTGTCTTCACATGACATATATACTTAATAGAATGTGAAGATACATTTTAGTCTAAAAACCTGTTGCCACCACTCACTCTGTGGTGGGAAAAAAATGCCTAATAGCCTAGGTGGAATTTTGGTCCTTGGACAGATAGTCTCTGCCACAGAGACTATCTGCAGCAGCCACTGTGGATTCCAGGTTGCAATCATCCCTGCAGCTGCTGTGAAGCCTCAGGTTAACTCTATGCTGTTAGATTCCCGAAGGGTATTATTTTAGCCAGTCCCTAAATCTGTGTCTCACAGTGGGTCACAGGCAGCCATTTACGAATTAGTTCATAAATCCGTAAACAACCTGCTTCCCACAACTGAAATAACTGCTTCTGTTTCCTTCCTTTCCAGGCCAGAGTCTCCGTCACGGAGCAAGAATGCAGAGCAAGCACACAGGCTTCCTCGAGCTCACAAAATTCCCTATTCTTTCACTTTCAAGATATTCACTATAAATGTCTGCAAAATGCCATCTTCAAAGTCCCACCTATGCTCTGATGATTACAACAGTGCAAAAGCTCTTTGACTGCCAGAGACCACAGCAATCACTCCAATCAACTCTGTTCTACATTCCACTTGTATTTTCCTCTCTCCTGGTGTCACTGTTGTCTCTTAGAAACTTTATATAAGCCTTCGAATTTTTTTTTGTTCTGCTTAGAAGAAAAGCTAGAAGAATGTAGTAAAAGCCCACATTTGGAGCTCCTAAGGATACAAATAATTATAACCACAAGAGCAAAAAAAGTAAAAAAAACAACAGCAAACCTAATTTAATTCATGACCACAGAGCTTTGCACAGCAAAAAGCAATCTGACTTTTTTTTCCTAGACTGCACTAAATGTTATGGATTTTAGTCTTCACTTAACAAACTTAGCAAATAATAGCTGTGAAATATATGGATGCTGAGAGAGAAACACAGTCGTCCCATCCAGGAGAGAAGAAGAAACCTGCATACCTATTATGCTAATCCCTACACGGTATCACGTAAGAGATACGACCCATAGGGTCTGGATGAGCTTCACAGAAGGGCACTAAAGCCACAATACCCTCTAAGGCCAGCAACTCAGCTAAATACTAATAAATGCTCACATAAATATTTATAATACATTTCTTTAATGCCTCTCTTTGGATTTTGAACCTGGCCATTTCCATGCTTCATATGACTGAAAACAGAGCATTCAAAGACGACTGACTAAGTTCCAGAAATAAATACCACATAAGGAATGCCAAAACTTCTTTCTTAACCCTTGAACAACATGGAGAAGAGATAATGGGAGTCTTTATCCACTTATCCTCCTTTACCCACGTCAGAAAACACACAAGCCAAACTATACAGAGATTCTTTAAGAAAGGTGACATAGAGTTAAATTTTAAAAAAGCACATCAGAAGTTTTTTAAGTTTCATTGGAGACATGGAGACAATTAAGGTTCCCTAGAATTCTAAGATTCCCTAGGATCCCAAGATTCCCTAGATTCATTAAAGCCGTCTGTCTCAATATTTGTTAACACAATTCAAGGACCTGTTCAAATGTTTTCATCTTGTTATCTCAGGCCTGCTGTACTTCCTACTCTGAATATTTCACCTAGTTATGATTTTAAGGTTATAATTCAGCAATCAAATGTTGCATGCTTAATGTAAAAATCATCCCCAGTACTTACGAATGAGTTTACTGTGACTAAGAAACAAAGGATGTTTCATGCCCTCCCTATTGCTGCAACTGCTCAAGCACAGCAAAGTATGCAAATTACCCAATTTGCCTAATTTAATCGTTCAACAAAATCTGAAAACTTTTTCTCTAGCACCTGTACATGGAAAGTTGAAGGGATGACTCCTCAAGTTAAAAATCTGTAAGTAAAATTGAGACAATTGAAAAGGGTGTTACTCTCATGATAATCCTATCATTTCTTTACCCAATTTTTAGGAAGGTGGTTTACTCTCATCTTATATTTTTGCAACCTTACCTAGGATTTTTGAGTGTCTGTGGTTAGCAGTTCTGGTACATGTCTACACCCTTCTGATTTTCATAATATTACAGTTGTGTCAGCATAGATTTCCAAGTATTCTACTAAGTCACTAGGCACTACTATCACTTGGAATTCAAGCCTGAACCAGGAAAGCCAGGAGAGTCTTCTGCTACCCTGTGTCCACAGTCAGGTAGAACATTTTTACATCTGTATCAAAGCAGGAAAAGCAATATCTTGAGAAAGTAGTAATTGCAGTACCTTATTTGTATAGCCATGGAAATTAAAATATTTAAAATTTTATTAATTTTTATTTTATTATAATATTATTATAATTTATTATATTAAAATAATTAAAAATTAACACTAGAGGCTTTTAAATTGCTTTGTTTTGAGGATGGGGAAAGAAATCAACCCACTGCCTTTTGACTTGCTTTCAAAGTTATCCCAGCATTAAAGACTGAACTTCTCCATTTATGCAGGGAATAGCAAAATGGACATAGCAGAAGTTAAACTTTCCCATGTCTTTCTATAAGTGCAGCTCTAAGTGCAGCTCTAATGTGTGACACCAGAAGCAACCAGAAGACCTGATAGAAGCCATTCTTACCACTGTATCTTTCACTTCACTATTGAGATTATCCCCAGTAGAGCTAATTGCAATGGACATTATAGAGAGGAGAAAAGCCAACCACACCAGCAGCTGGAGCAGAGTTGTCTCACTCACTGTCAGTCATCACAACCCACTACAAACATCTCCTCTTTCCAGCTGGACTGTGAAAGACAGCTTGGATGTAACACATTCCAGTATTCAACTGTAGTTTTCCTAAACTATCCATTCACTCGATATCTGAGACTTCTGAAATCTGACAGGAAAACACTGTACTATGAACAGCTAGGAAACCTGAAAGTTCAGAAAGTAAAGAAAAAAGAAACAAAGATTTCCTTTCAGTGACAAGTTTCACACAAAGCAGAATCTTGTCATTACCAGCCAAATTCCAAAACAGAAGCTTTGTTGTCATTAATTTATATTTTGATAAAGGTTTTTATTTTCATAAATATTTTTGTTTTTCAAATTAGAATCACTAAAAATATATTCATGTAAATATTTAAAGCCCACTATTCTTAGTCAATAAAAAATTGCATTAGAAACACAGTGAGTTACTTGAAGATAAGAAGTAGTATTTAACTGTATTAAAACTGCATCTATAAACAGTTTGATTTTCTTGATTACATCCAGCCTCACATGGCAGCAGAATACAGGGTAGTTTAGAAAAGTTATATATTCCCCCAATGTACAAAAATAATTGGCTGAAGTCACACATGCATAAGGATTATTTATCACACTCCTGTTAGGAATATGTTAGCAGGCACACAGTGCTGCAGCTGGAACACATTATTCACCAGGCAATCATCATCATCCTGTGAAACACCACTATCCAGTTCTCCCCAATCAGCGTATGTAAGTCCTGACACCACTCTAATTTAAACCAAGAATAGCTGAATTATTATATTTGTGGAAAAATAGCATGGCTCGATTCCTTCTCAAGCCAAACTGAGTGGGACTGTCACAACTCATCTCAGAAAAACATTAATATATTCCTCAGGTGACAATGCTGCATTGGCTTTGGTTGTCAAAGAAATATTTCAAATTCTGTATCAAACAAAAGTCTCTTTCTTCTGCTTTCACTATTGGTATCATGATTTTCAGTACTGCTTCCCTTCAGAACCATATTTGTATGTGACGATGTTTCATTTAATTGGTAGAACATCTGCTTTTTAGCTGCACACAATGATCACACATTCACATCTGGACATCTAAGATACATTCATCTTAAAAAGAGATTAATGAAACTAATGAAGTACAATATTAAGGTTGACCACTGGTGCATTAATTCACACTTAGCAGCTTCATTTCAGTTTCTCTTGCCTCCATGAACAGCCTCTGATAACTTTGCTATCTTTGGTTTTGCTTTCTTGAACAAGTCAAGGAAAGAACTAAAAATGGTCAAAAAGATGACCCTTTTTGCAGGAAGAAAATGGCCTACTTTTACCATAATCATGAAGAAATTCCTGGCAATGGCAATTCAGGCTGAGTTTTGCCTTGTCAAATCTTAAAATCTTTTAGACTAATAACAGGTGGAAAGAGGCTCAGCCCATTAAATCAGAAACTTGTCAGGACTCTGTTGAGACACTGATTGATCTAACCAGTGATTAGAGCTCCCCCACAGCATCAGATCATTCTGTTACTGCCTTTTTAGTCCTAGTTATGTGGTTAGTACTGGCAGCTTTTTATCTGTGATGATAACAGACATGTCTTTTTATTCCTTCTCACTTCCTCCTGTTTAAAATAAAGCAAAAAAGAAATCCATAATGGCACTTGGAAGGAACAGTGGAGCTGACTCCAAATATGATGAAGTCAATGGAAGAAATTTTGCATGCCTTGATGACCTTAGGATCAGAAGGACAGCTTGGAAAAATGCATGCCACTCCTTATCTTTTTTGTAACACATCTGTTGATGTCCCCAAAATATTTATGAAGAGCAGCAAAAATCTTCTTGTAACAATAACTGCTTAATGAAAGTACAAAACATTACAACAAATGCCTGCATTTCAAACAGACTGACTCACAACAGTAGCAGTTGTGAACCCAATCAAAAGTAATGGGTAAGGGTCAGCTGACTGGATTGCTTCTACCACAGCCAAAAATGTCCATGATTTTTCTGCTAAGAGTATTTTCACGCTATTTACAGAAAGTTAATAAAGCCAAGAAGTGAGAAGTATTACTATGTAATTAGCAGAAGTTATTATATTAGCTAAGATGGATGGAAAATATAATCTAAAAGAAAACAAGAGGACAGAGAAGAGAGAAATTAACGTAAAATCAGAAGGGTGAGATAATATGTTTTAAGAAATTTTATCATTATTTTTGAATATGAATTGAAGGTTAAGCATAAGGGTGAAGACATAAAATTACCAAAACCCCTAGCTGCAGTCAGACACCAACCTGCCAATGCTTGAGGAACAGATAACCTACCAGTAGAGAAATAAGGACTAATGTGAAGGGTTAACCTGGAGGCAAACTCCAGATCCCCACACTTAGTTCTTCAGAGGAGAGGAGACAGCAAAAACAGGCTGCAAACTTGAAAAATGATTAAATAATTTATTTACTAACTCTACTAAGAATAGAAAGAATAAAAAAAATAATGAAAATATTAAGGCATAATATACAAATATCATTCTCCCCCCATACATTCCAATCCTTCTTACTGATCACGCAGAGGACATAAACATGAGATTTGGATCTTATGATTAGGAGTTCTTATTGCCACCTCATGGGATAAAGAGAGTTCTTTCTGTAGTGTAGTGGTATCCATCCCGCGG
>VZRJ01006865.1:75290-112886 GCA_013397565.1 Ptilonorhynchus violaceus
CCCCACCGGCCCCCGGGCCGTGGGCCCCTGGCCCAGGGGTCAGGGGAGAGCCACTGCCTCTCATGGGTCAGCAGGGAGCAAGGGAGCAAGAGAGGAAGTGAGGAGGCGCTGCGTCACTTCCCAGATGGTTTTTATAACATTCCTTTCACAGAGACGTCACAGGAACACTAAATGGCTCATAGAACTGTCCTTTACCTGTTTTTAACCAATCAAATTTGTCTCACACCGGGTCAAACGATGACAAATAATTACCATTTTTTCAAAGGGTGCCAAGCTTTTATTTGTCCTGCACTGGTGGAGGCCTTGTCTTCCTGGTGCTGTAGAGAGCTGATGCTGTGCTAAATCAGTATACCTGTATGAAGCCATAGCAGATGGAAAGATTTTCCATCTTTCCAAGAGAAGCCATTCAGCTACAAGTACAAAGTTGCTGAAGCTCCTTAAAAGTACTTGACCTTTTCTTTTTTTTAACATGCTTTCACTAATAGTGTAAGACTGTTAAGGAGAATCTGTTGAATTAATTCTGTAAGTATTGGGAAATTAGGAAAGCTTTAAATTTATGACAGACAGCAATCCACTAAAAAGAACAGAAGTAGATAAGAGAGCTCAGTATCAATGTACAAAAAAGTCATCCTGTGGTAGTTACCAAAAAGTGGTAGCTACTGCTTCAGAAGGTCTCAGACTATATGAAAACACTAATGTGTCTTATAAAAGTTTTCAGAGAGTTTAAGAATTTTTTCTTGCCTCAATGAAGAAACACACCGACCACCCCTCAAGCCCCAGTTTTGGTGCTTATGCCTCCGTACAGGCATATTCATACTCCCATCGTGTTCTTTTCAGCAGTTTCAAGCTATTTTGTACCTCCAGTCGTATAACTGAACTTGTGACTCGTGACTCAGCAGAAAAACGAATATTACTAAAGCTCTTGGAAAGCTGTACAGACAGTCCTAAGCAAAGCCTTAACTCCTAGAGACCTGAATGAGCTTTGCCTACAGGCATGTTTTTTAAACATATAATCTAACTGCTTTGAAAAACAATCAGGTTCAGTGTGCCTAAACATGGCTTATTTAAATAAAATGTGCACAACAGAACAGATAGTGAGGCAAGTAGGAATACCTTTGTGTCTCTCAGAGATGAAAGCTGGGACTAAAAGTAGGAGCTGTCACAAAGTCTACATGACTGATTCTTCTAATTTCAAAAAACGTATATTAATTATTCTTTGTGCAAAATTTTGCTTAATCTTAAGTATTTGACTAACACATTTTATTATGTTCAGACCATCTTTCAGAAAGATCTATCTTCTTCACATTGTAGAGCAGACTCAGGAATACAGCTTTTCTCAGCTCTATTTGTCTACATTTGATAATATTCTGTCACCAATAAGAAGAATCTGCACATTTCAAAGAATTCCCTTTAGATTTTAAAAACTCAACTCTCTAGCCTTTCCCAACTGCTATATACATGGCCAGACTCTCCAGAAAAACTAAGCATGCTTCATATAGCTCAGGTGTTAAGAGGCAAACTCAGGCTCTAATGGTTGGTGTTAGTTCCCGGATCAGGAGGAGCACTTAGCACCAAAACAGTACAGTATGGAACAATACTTATTCATGGACTTTGTCACATGTCACATTGTAATCAATGTGCTCCACAATTCCATGATCATACGACACTTTTTGGTGTCGTTTTTGACAAAAAACACACTAGTACCTTTTCCAATGCAAACTGCAACTGCTCGCAGCACAAAATATTTTATTGGCATACCATTTTTGGCCTCATTTGTTGGAAATTAAACACCACATTTTAATTTTTCATAGCTCTCTGACAGACTCTTTGGATGAAGTTAAGAATTTTGTTACAGCCAATGATTATTTTGGTGGTCTGCACCTTCTGAGCTCTCAGCTCCCTACTTCACAGTTTGATTAGCCTGTATGCTCAAAGTTCTGGCTAAAAACCAATGAACTCAAAGACCTCTATAATTACACCCATGTTTAAAAATAATTCTCTTAAATTAGACATCCAAAAATTGCATCACACCAAAATTCCTGATTTTGCCAAAAGTAGTGGCATGTCCCAAAGGAGCAAAATAGCCTCTTAAATGCATTAGTATCCCTATGTGAAGCTACATGGAAAAAATTCTTAGTGAACAAGCAATACATCAGGTTTTCCACAAGGCACAGGAAAAAGGAGCTGTTGATACCCTTTTGTTACTTTAACAGGTTAATGGCTAGAGCATTGACAATGGGGAGTGAACTTGTCAGGCTCTTCTCAAGCACAGAGCTGATTCACATCAGCATCTTCATCTCACTGTTCTGCCTGTTAGGATACAGGTTGTCAAAGTATCTCAGAATACATTTTTGAAGCTATTTGAACTTTTAATTAAATTTAAAATGACTCTTTAATTCAGTGGAGAGACATACTGTCTGAAAGGCTTAGGACAGGAGCTGAAAAAAGGAACATGTCTGTCAAAATCCTTGACAAACCTCTCTTTTGAGTAAATATCAACTCTGCTTTGAAAGCAAAATTCAACAAGTAATCCAGAAAGGAGCGTGACTGCAAACACACTGACTGTTAGAAATAAAATCTGAAATACACAAGAGCCATTCCTTCTGTAGTTCTTTATACAGAATAATAATACGATAATTCTGTATATTATCTTTATCAGAAGTTGTACCGTAAAAAAAGCTATTATAGAAATGCAGTTAATATAATATTAAAATATATGGCAACAAAAGAAGGAAACTTAAGTGACATAAGCAAGCTTGAGGGAAAATGTCTGTTTTTAAGTATTTTTTAATCTTATTTTAAAAGATACGCATGCATATTTCCTTTCTGCAGCCATATTTTTTACACAGTCTAATCTTTAAAATTTGTCAATACAATAAGAACAAATTTTATTTTTAAGGTTTGCTTCAATTTTTTGTAGTCTGCAACAGCACCGGTTAAAGTGTGTAATAATAGAAATATGAATCATTCAAAATCAAAGCATTTCTTAATGAGCCCTACTGTGAATCATTCATTATATTCACCAGCAACTAATTCTAACCTTTCTAAAATTTTCCCTTATCTTGCATTTTGTATTTTCTCTGGAGATACCCTGTTACTGTTTTATACATGAGCCTCCTCCAGAGGGAGGAAAGATTTTTCTTTTTTTTAATTGACATTATCAGAATCAACTGGTAGATACCAGTTCCAAAGATTCTGAAGTAGTTTGCTGAAGAAAAAGTACAGAAATATAAGTTTTAGAAAGTAGAAATAGAATTAATCATTGGAGACTTTAAATGGAGCTTACCTTTTTTTTGTGACATAAAACGGCAGAACTAGGTAAAAGTTAGTCTTTTACGGGGGGAGAAAATAGAAGAAAGTGAAATTATACAGCAAAGATTATGCTGAATTCTTCCAGAAGACTTTCTGACAAACTGAGCACTCTGAACATATTTTTCCTCTTATGGAACTAATTTCATTTATCATCACAAAAATTACTAGTTCTGTAGCTGATGTATTGCCTTCTATAAAAAGGAAAGAAGTACAAGCTCATGGCCATAAAGCGTGCCGCTTTGGGGTTTTTTGTCCAAATTTCTTGAGGGTATCAACAATTTTACCAACATATGTAAGTTCTCTAATGTAATGGACACTGGGAACAGATGACCAAAATAAAATAAAGTAAAATAAAATGCCAATTCCCTTAGGACTAAAAAAAAAAAATACCAGATTCATCAAAATGTATGTTCTGGATAAATTAGAGAATAAAACTGGTTTAGATAGGGCAGCACCTTACAAGTAAACATTTAAAAAAAAAATCTAGACATAATTTACTAAGTTTGGGTCACAGCAGAAGCCTGCAGTCAGTGAAGTGCCTCATTGAGTGCCTCAGATTTGGGACTAACACCATGGCTAATGCCATGTATCAGGAACACTGCTGGAGCTGTATGCTTAACATAAATCAGCTAAATTGAACTTATTCCTTGATTATATTTTACTTTCTTTTATAAAAAGGGAAGACTGTATTTAGAGTTTAGCTTCTATAAGCCGCACTGCTTGAAACTAAACAGATTTTACCTAGTATTTATAAAGACAATTCCAAACCCAAAATCTGTTTACTTCTAAGGGTCAGCTGAAAGTTGTGCCAGATCTCACCAACAGCTCATTGGTGAAGTACTGGGGACAGTTACTATATTTTATGTTACGAACTATAAAGCATAAAAACATAATTATATATTGCTACATGGCCAATGAAACAAAGAAAGCACTTGTAACATCAATATTTTCCACTTACTTTTTATGTATGAAACTTCAGCATGAGACTGTCAATATTTAGGAAAAAACCTAGGGTTCTCCCTTTTAGAATTTTGTTCTCTTCATCAAACCAAACAGAAGACTAGGAAAATACTTTGGAGTAAATTTTTATGATTAATCTAGAGATGTTCATTTACAGGGATTGAGAAATTACAGGTTATCTACACAGAAGACATTTTTGTGACTCTGTTGCCAAATGTCTTACAGTGAAGTGAGTGTTTACACGGACCAGCTACAGAATGGACTTCTGCCACAAGGTTCTCAAGGCAAATGAGGTTGAGAGAATACCATCATTTCAGACAGGATATAAAAAAAACCAAAACAAACAACTGCATGTAGTACTTTACTCTGGTGATGATAATAAAGGAATATCATCCTCATTTGTTTATACAGACCTCTCCAGTGCCACATTTGAAGACAGACGTATTGCCCACCTAAATGCAACCAAAAAGAAAAAGCTTAAGAGACCTCAACCATAATATGTTAAATATGCTAGATGCAATCATGGTTTTCTTTGCTTTATTCTAGGCCTTGACATGTTGTCATTAAAATTCTGTAATACTGTGAGTGTGAGATTACACAAAGTCTGAACCTTCTTCCCCCTTTTGTCATTAAAAAGAGTAAAATCAGGCTTTTTGCTTGTGGTAATTTTGCATTTTCAGTTTGTTTGCCATTTGCATTCACGATGGAATTTGTAGGGATCATCCTCATTTTAATGACAAACATTTACCAAAACAAAGGATCTTGTACTATTTTCTCTAAAGATCATGAACATGACAGAATACTTTCTACTGATAAATTATTTTTTACCAAAATAATTTTGTTGCCTGATATCCTGGCCTTCATTCAAGATTTTCTGACTGCTTTTTCTGACTGCATCATTTCTGACTGATTTCAATGAAGCACTGAAGAAAGAATGAAATTCTGTGCTCTGAAGGAACTTGAGCAGATGACATTTTCAGAAAAAAACCCCAGTTACATATTTGCACTCTGTTTTTTAATGGAGTGAAGAAGCCTGCATGGTGTGGCAACAGAACTTACCTTTTCCACTATCTACACTTCAAGCATATGTCTTACAGTCTATACGTAGAAGATGCTGAAAAAATCCTTTAATAAACCAGAGGTTATCTAATGCCTATTGTTTACACTATCGGCAAATTCTATGTGAATCATACAGTAGATATATGAGTTTTCTATGTGATTTTCATACTTCAACTCAGTTCTTTGGTCAAACTTTAGACAGGCAAGCACATAATCAGGGGTCATGCTTAACTAAGGATGTACACAATGGGAACATTTGACTTCGAGCCTGCTGTCTGTAACTATACTGGCTTGCTATGAAAACTATATTTAATTTAAACTGTTACTAATTACTCCTTTTTCAGACTGTTGAATGGTTCATAAAGGCTGTTAACATAATTAGTATTAAATTGCAACAAAGTGTACAAGCTGGAAGAAAAAATGCTAAACAAACTTGGTATCTAATTTACAGTGCTCTCTTAGCCCTAGAAATGGGACGAGTTCACTGACGGGACAAACACAAGGAACAGTAACATGCACGAGCAGGTTCAGTTCTAGCAAGAATGGTGCCTTTAGGGAGCTATTAATCCTCCTCCTTTCATTCGTTTGACTTGTGAGACTTTAATACACAAAAGACAGTCAATCCAGTTGAAAAAAACCCCACAGGCTTTTTTAAGAACTCCAAATGCAAGTGGAGAGCTACAACTCTTCTCGTATTTTAACTGTTTCAGCTGTCCTGCTTCACAAACACTATATGAAATGATAATTTGAAAGTATCACAAAAGATAAAAGAGAGCTAGTTATTTGGGGCTTTTTTCTCCTCATTTTAAATGACTAATGAAAACTTTCTTAAAGGTAAAAGACAGTTTATTCCATTAGCAAAACTCCACGACATTAAAGAATAAACAAGTCTGAGACGTCACCAGAAAATGTTTTTTTGGAAGAGAAAGAGTAAAACTACACACTGAACTGCAGATGTTTGTCTCGTTCTAGTAGAGTACAGGCCACTTTATACCTAAGCTGTATCTCTGTAGCTACAAAACTTTAATTATAAACATTTATAAATAAGCATATGTTGTAAATATATAGATAGATATATAGATAGGTAGATAGATGTATGCAGTGAAAAATTTTCCTTTAAGAGTTCAACTACATTTGAGTCTTACATTTCAGAGAACTCAAGAAATGATGTAACTAAAAGATAAATTATCTTTCATGGTTAAAAGAAAAACCCCTTGATTTTCTCTAGCTTGCATCCTTTGAGTTCCAGAAATTCAGTCATGAGGCCCCAAAGAATAGAGGAGAAAGAATAGAGGATTAAAGATCCCTGGAAAATACATGGGATCTATAGTCTTTCTTTTCCATGATGTACAGCTTTAGTCAATTTCTCCTCCAGATTCTGGAGTCCTGACTGGGGAAGTAGGTGTGGAGCTGCAGTACAGTCACACAGACTTCAGCAGGGAATGGCTCACGTTTTCTGAATATCTTTCCCAAAAGTATGAGAAAGAAAAATGTAAGCATGCAGAATTAACGTTTCCTCTATTTTCATATCTCTCTTCTTGTTTCTCAGAATGAATATAGCTAGATTGCATCTCTACCTGTACAATAATTTGAAACAATATAAAACATCAGCACTGCAATCACAATTTAGCAGAATCCTCTGCTTGCTAAGTTCAAATAGATTTTATTATTCAGAATAAGGACATCACACCAAACAACAGTAGTAAACATCATTCTCTGCATGACATAGACACAAAGAGCTTAAATTACTTCGGTCAAGGTCACAACAGAATTGTAAGATGGATTCTCTAGTTCATACTCTCTATTTCCAATAAACAGAACATCTTCTATGTCATTAAACAATGCAATTTGTCACTATAAAAGAATTGCACTGTTTATTGTTTTTGTGACTTTACAAATTATTTGTATATATTTAGCACACTTTTGTTGCTATACTACAACCCTCACTTTGGTGTTCTGTACTATCAAAAATGCTACTGCCACTTACCTAAATAACAGAAGAGTGTTAGGGTTGATCCTACTAAAACCATGCTAACATTATTCTAGTCTAAATTTTTATTTTCCTTTGAAAAAAATGAAAATTAACAAATAGAATGTGTAGTTCCTGGTACAGACTGTTTTATCTCCTGCAGACACTAGATCAGAACATGGCATCTGCTTCTTGGCCTATAATCTGTGCTAGATCACATTTTCTAAAAATCAAGAGAAATCATACTCCACGATATCAGAACTACAATCACTGAAGGACAACAGTGTCCTGCTGTGGTACACTGACTGCATCAGCAGGTCTTTTGCCTCCCAGCACACACAGAACAAGGAAGGCAACTGATGTGATCTTCTTGCAAGGAGCAAATACCAATCTAAAAGCAGGATTATCAAGAATTATCATGTACAATTTTTGTTAAATCCTTGTAGGCTTGGAAAGGAAGAAAATTAATGCTGCAAGTATTACTGAGAGCTGACAAGCATCTTTGGTGTTCAATTAACTAAATGTAACATATAATTTGCCTTTGAACATCCTGGAAAGAATCTACTGAGAAAGCCTGCAATTTAACATCAAAGTTTAAACAGTCAGGGTTACAGTTTTAGAAGCTCATTAGTCTGAAGGTGTATCATGATTTTCTGATAAGATGAATGATTAAAAACAGAGTTAAAAAGAAAATGAATACTTGATCTGAAATCTCTGTTCGATTTCAGGGAATGTTGTATCTCATTTCAGATTGTGAGAAGCTTTGCCAATTACATCTACTGCATTCTTTTAAGTATAAAATAATAAGAGGTCACCTTTAACTCAAGGAATTAGACATCAAGTACCCTCTTTCTGAAATGCAGTGAAAAGATACATTGTTTTTCTTAGAAGCTATTACTTAAAGTAAATATTTTGCAAAATTGTTTTCCACATGTACTACTGCCTGCTCAAAAGTATGTAGTCCAACTCCTAAACTGACACTAAGAACAGAAAGGAAAATATTCTGGACAACTCTTGGGTCAAGCCATTTAAACATCTACAAACCAGGAAATTCAGGTTATTCAATAACAACAATGAATGAAGGGACCGAATGACATGGAATAAAGATTAATGTCATCCTTCTGGAACTACCAAAAGCAAGCCTGAAGCTTGATGGTTTGTAACATTAGCATTGCAAAACCTATTTCCAGGCCTGTATACAAGTCCTGATACTGAAAGTTTGTAGCCAAGGCTAATCCAAACCACTCGTCATGATTTGCATGATTACACAGGCAGGATGCAATCATTTTAGCCCCATCATCAAAGGCTTTTAAGCTAATGCAAGAGCACTGGCTTCCACAGATATTCTGCACCAGATTTCAAATCAGGTTGTAGCCCCATGGCACTGACACCCTCTATTACTGTGTGTTCTTATCCTATTCAGGTAGCTGCTACTCTGGAACATTTGGAGTACTTTTTACCTTCATTGCACCTTCCCAGTGATTAGGGACTGATCTCTTTTGCTGTCAAGCTTGGCAACAGAAAATTCACTCAAGCCCTGCATCGCAAGCACTGTAGAGGAAGTACAGTACAGAAACTTGTGTTTAGTGCCAGGACGTTTGAACTCAGCCTGACGTAAGATTGCAGAGCAGCGCTGTGCACAGTGCCTGCACACCCCTGGTAGGAGCACAAGTTCACTGACCCTACCAGATAGGGGACTTTAAGGTCCCACCACCAAACCGACATGAACATAAATTCCCCTCTGCAAGTGAGACCACAGAGGCTTCTCCACTTCAGGAAGGGAGTACACGGGGAAAACAAGCCAGCTAGCAGGGCATAATTCCTGCCTGGGCAGTGTTCTCAGCGCAAGCTGTCAGCACAGGCAGCATCAATCGAAACTGAACAGTTCAGCCTAAACTGCTCTATCAACACATGAAGGCATTCATCTTCATCTGAAGAACACCAGACTTCAGAAGGGTTTAGCTCCCTTTTTTCCTCACTAGAAATTATTACATTTATTAGTACTGCAGTATCATATCTAGAAGTGTTATTCTTGGACACCACTGCGCTAAGCAGTGTGCAAACACAGTTCAAAGACAACCCCTGACCCAGAAGCTTGCAACTTAAATAATACAAGATACTTGTCCAATTCACATTGCACTGACAGCTTCAATTCTCCATTAACATACTTCAATTCAGTGAACCACTCTTGTGGAAAGCCATGGGAATTTTGCCAGTGGATTTCCTTTATCACAGAATGAGGCTTAAAAAGAAATACTGGATATCAATCTGGTTTAGAGAAAAAACAATTGCAAGTAGGCTCATGTTCAATTTTCTCAATCAGGAATGTTCTTGATTGCTTAGCCTAAGCTCTGAATGACAATAACACCACGGTTTTGGGGAACACAAGTGTACATGATGACACACACCAACACTTGCACAGCTAAAAGATTAAGAAAGTAGTGTGTAATGGTCCTAACGCCAAACTCAGTGAGCACAACACAACTGAGAACACTGAGATCCCAGGAAGACAGATAAACCTCACTGATAGTGATGGAGGAAAAACGAGAACGATAGTCTTTTAAAAAACCTAATGCATTCCTTCTGATTCAGTTACTCAAGTACAAATGTCTAAAACACACTACAAATGCTAGAACGTAGGGTATCCCACCATGGGGAAAAGTGAGCAAATGGCTGTGTGAGGCTGAGTTGCGAGCTGGGGTAAAACCACAACAATCAGTATAAATAAAATAAAAAGGAGTCTGGATTTCAGTCCAGAACTACCACTGAAGTTGTTCTGAAATACTAGTATCAGGATATGAGAATTCCTAGGTTTTGTGCCAAAGCGGGGAAGAGCCTTGTCACTTGCAATGAATTTAGAAGGCAAAATGTGCTTCCCTCTACCACTCTGACACTTGTCCTTTGACTAACCATCTTTTTTTAATATATAAAGCTCTTATTGACCTTATAGATTTGAATTTTTAGGACTGAATCGCAGATTGCCAATAAAAGCAATTCTTCAATATCTAAGGTCAGAGTTCATTCAGCATATTGGGTGTTTATTAGCAGTGAAGTGACAGCTATGGTTTGTACTCCTTACTTTGCCCAAAAAGCAAAAGAAAACCAGTAGAAAAGCTTAAATCCACACTGCAGGGTGCATCTTTCAAAGATGTTAAACTATTGGAGCAACAAATTATATTTTGAGGTGACAAGACATTGATTTTTGCTTCAGTATGACCCTATCTTATAAGGATTGTTTTTGGTGTACCATGGCAAATAGTTCTGACTCATTTTGAAGCAAACTATTCTAAATAGTTTAAAGTGTTAGTTAAAATGGGTGAGAAAAATTGAACTATCACATTTAAAAATACAAGGATCAGAAGACGTAACTTTGGATTCAGTAATGAAATAATGATAAAAAAATTACATAAATTGCTTTCTTATCTGAAAGAATTTGGGTTGCGTACAACCATTCTTACTGACTACAACAAAGATTGTTCTCTTAATTCTGTTTTATAGATACAAAATTAATGAAAAAAACCCCCTTTCTGTTCTTGAAAGCAGATAAGTACTCCTCTGTAAGTATTTTCATCCTCTTCAGACTTTTCTGTTTAGAGTAATGGTTTTCACTTTGCTCACCATTCTTGAACTATACATGAGGTTTTCCACTTCATTCTGTTCTACAATTGTTACACATATAAATCCTTTGTAAATAAAAGGGAATTTAACCTAAAAAAAATTTCTTGCTCTAGTTAGATTACTCTGAAAGACAGATTTTTTTTTTCATTAAGCAAGTAGATTTTTTTTTTTTGCTTGTTTTTTAACTTTTCATCTTTTGCATTCGCTTCCTCAAAGTTGAGTCTGCTATTTTTGGACTAGAAAAATACTGATCTACTTTGGCTTGATACATTCTTGTGAAGGAATGACTATATCCACTGACGCTGCATCAGTTATTGCTACTTTCCATATTTATAAAGATAATTCTAATAAACCAAATGAACTGAAGAGTATATTCTTACTTATATTCCCAAAGTTCTTTTGCTGAGAATACACAAACAGCATTGTTTCAAAGGGAAGGAAAATACGCATTTAAAAGAACATCAAACTGTACATGCATTAGAATGCATCTCTGCTTCCTTCCTTAAATGTACATGACTGTTTTGTCTCCAAGCAGCAGCAGAACACATTATTTAGCATTAATTCTCCTACATAAACCTAGAAAAGGAATATATTATTTAGATCAATTGCTCTTTTTTGGATCTGGGTTATGCATGTCAGGCATTCATCGACATACTTCTGCGATAGACCCCCTTGTTGCCTTCACTGTACAATAAAACAATGGATCTGATGGTCTACTGGCAACTTTTGCAACAAAAATGCAACCAACTACATGTGGTTTTAGTTACGAATTGCTTTAAGATGTAAATATTATAAAACAGTAACCTAACATTTACAGTTAATCTATACCTAGTGTGCAAAACCACTAGAATTAAAACTAGGAAGCAGAGAACCATTCATTCACAGCACAGGTGCAAGTCAGGATGATGACAGATCACCATTTCTCATTGTTGTTTCGAATATTTAACTTCTAACTTTTTTCACCACTGGAGAAACCGGACTGCAAGTAGCACATTTTAGTTTGAGTGAGGTGTGAGCCAAGGGAAAGTAAAGAACCATGATAAACAGCCAGCACCGTCCATACACGAGTACTATTTGATCTGTTGAGAGTCACGAGACTGAAAAATGTAAAAATGATAGGTCATTGCTTCTGACCTTCTGAGCCTAAAAATAGGCTTAAAATTAAATATTCAGGCTTGGTTTGTTGTTGGTGTGTTTTGTTTGCTTGTTAGTTGGGGTTTTGTGGGGTTTTTTGGGCTTTTTTTTTTAAACCAAAACCAAGAATCTTCACACCAGCACCACAGAGGATGCTAAAAGCAATTTCCATTGGAAGGTGGCCTTGTGAATGTGCATGCAATGTGTCAGATAAGGTCCTCAAGACAACAAAGAACTGAAATACATACTGAAAGGAAATTGGATATCTAAGAAACATTTTTTCCTTTGTGAATTACAACTGAAAGTGTCAGTGCATCCACTTGCTTGTATCAAATGAATCCTTAACATTTGCCTTCCAGTTGTCATGTGTGAGCTGATTACTGGAAACTTTGTAATGGCATTATATTTCAAAGAAATAAGACAGTTATTTATTTGTAGAAAACAAGAATGAACAGACAGCAGAAAAGGATTTCACCTTCACACATAGATGAGATTTTGTGTGTGTGGTTTTTTTGTTTGAGTTTGTTTTTGCTGAAACAAGGAGAGAATACAGAGCAGAAACTGACAAGAGGAAGAAATGCTGACTAAAACAAACTGCTCAATCTGAACTGACTTCACTGCCAGAAGTTAGAGAGAGGTACAAACAGAACCAAAAATGGTGCCAAAAATGTGCTCTCTGTGGAAGAAGAAAACTCAGTTCTGTTCTCAGTTCTCCTCCTGCAAATCCACAGAAACACCAGGCACGTGATATGAACTGTTCTGGACACAAAACAGTGTAATGGGGGCACATGTGGTTCACGCTGCCTGGTACACGGGCACATTATAGCCATGTGTGTATTCAGAAGACAAGATTGTTTCTTGATTTGCACCAAAAAAATAACAGTTCAGTAAGAATGACTACCTTCCACACAACCTAGAAAAGCAGCCCACTTCTCCCACCAGAAACACTCATTCTACAGAAAAGTGAAGCAAATTTCTCAGATTTTTCAATGACTTAATGCTATATATATTATCTTTTTCTTGAGAAACCAAACTTTCCTATTTTAAATGATATAAACAACTGACATCCATGCACAGATCCATTTTCAATAACAAGATGTTTATGGGAAACTGCAAAAAGTAATCTGCTAGGGGGCTCATAATTCAAATATGAAAGTAACATATTCATAAGTTTTCTAGATCGTGTGCCTCAGATATGTCATAAACACAAACATCTGAGGCAGACTTACTAAAAAATTTAAATTTTCATTATGAAGCCCACATATGACAGACAGCAATATATCGATACTGGCAATGACAAGGCAAATATTGAAACTTACGCAATGCAATCTTCCCCTCTAAACAGACACAAAAATTTGAGCAATAAACTGGCAAGAGTTTCTGGCATTTTGTATACAGCAACACTTCATGTGTTCCCAACCTTTACCTTCCAAATTCTGTCAGCTAGACTACTCTGCAGACCTAACAACCCATTTATACTCAGCTGGCCGTCCACCACCATTATCTGTACCACATTCTGCCCTCATAGCTGACCTTAAACTGCAATCCTTGAAAATACCTTGCTCACGAACCCAAAGTGTCACTGCTATAATTAGCATTCTGGGAGTTAACGACACAGCCATTAAGGCCCTGAGAAAGACCCATGTCCTGTCTCAGTGTATGTCCATTAAAGAAGTGAAGTCTTTATTCAGACAGTCAGGTTGCCTGGCTCAACCACTGACCTGTCTCCACAGGTTACCTTTAGAGAGATGGATAATGATGCTCTTTCATGTTACCTTCCTCTACGAAATGTGGGGTTTCCAAATCTCCCTTCCTATTCCCACAACTGTCTGGAATAATAAAAACCTAACTCTGAACAGAAGAACAATCTCAATATCAGGCTGCCATTCAAGAGCAACAGCTTCTGCTGAGCACACACAACTCCACAGCAAAGAATACTGCCTACTGTGACCTCCCTCCTCACTGAGAAAATGGAACAGAATGAGAATCTTTCCTCTCCATAACAAAATTTTAATATTTTAATCTATTATATCTTATCACCGTCATCTTGTTCCAATTTGGAAAGTTAGCTAAAGGACTTAACATACCAAAGAAATACTGCTAATGCAAACTCTTATGTAACGCTACTATGTAAGAGAAATTAGAGCATGGTGCTACAGTGATGCAGATAAATATTTAACACCATCAAATTTTATTAATATAAATCACCCCTTATCAAACCAAAGCTATCAGGCTGCTGCCTAACTCCTAATTTCTGTTAGATGTATCAAAATTCATTATGTTTTCATATATAGTGTCAAGCGGAAGAGCAAACGCTCCTTTATTTTCAGGATCATTTTGTGTACGTAAAATAGTCTATTTAAAAAAAAAATTCCCTTGAGTCAAAACCAAGCAAAAAATCAAGAGCAGTTGGAAAAAAGTGTACTTTATTTGTGTAATCTAAACTTTATACTACTGAGCAATTCAAAGCCATAAAGATCTTGGGAGACATCTTCTGAGGACGATGACTTCTACTCAGTGGCCATATTTGTCCTTTCTCATGATAAATGGCTATTGTATCTGTCTCCAATTATGCAAAAAAGGGATGTTTAGCTTCAGATGGCAGTGTTAAGAGCATTCCAATGTGTAGGGTTTTGAGATTTTCTTCTAAGAGTTTTTCATAACATGTACTTCTCTATGGGCTATGGATCCACACGGTTTTGATGGGCTAACTAGTAACTGGAGTCCAGGCCCAGTATTATGTGTTTGGTAAAATACTTACATATTCCCTCAAGGGAAAAGTGGAGGCAAAACACACAAAACTGGCTGTGCAACGAGCATGAATGACAAGTATCTAATTCCAAAAGCCAAAATGTATCCCTTTTAGTGTTTCTGAAATATAAAATAACTTTTTAAAAAAATATTAATATTGGACTGGACTCCAGTGATAGAAGGTAATTTTGCTAGAGACATATTAACCTAGTACTCACTTCTATATCTAACATGCTTTTAGTTGTGTTGTGTTTTGTTTCAGTTTTAGAGGAGTCTGCAGCTATTCAGCCTACGGTCCAAAGCACTACAGTCAATTCAAGAACAGCAACTGCAAATTAAAATGTGGAAAATCCATTACTAGTTTAGCAGACGAGTTGAAGAAAATTTAGCTTTTTGCAACCCTGAGTTCAGTGCACCTGACCAAATAAATAACTTCTTCCCAGGACCACAGTGATGCAGAAGTGTATCACTTTCTAAATATAAACAAGTAAACTCAGAAAATCAAAACTTTGTAAGAGTGTTGTCTTCACTCCCCCTGACTGGAAAATGGTTGATGTGGTCTTTGTTTCTTTTATTTTCAGTATTAGTTATATACCATACATACTTGCCCTGCCATCTTTATACTAACAAATAAATATGTTTTACAAACATGTATCAGACAGTCTCAAATATTTTTCAGTAATTTTCACTGTGAGAAGCCTGAGTTTTATAAGCTTATTTGGAATGCACATGTATAAAAAAGTTAATAACACAATGATAATTTACTAAGAATAGTAATAATAATTACTATTATTACTATTATTACTATTATTATCATCATCATCATCATCAACCAGCTATATGTAACTGTAATAGCAATGGATGCTGAAGTTATTCAGAGCCACTTCACAAGTGACAGTTTTGGAAATTCCTGAGCAGACACTCAGGAATTCCTGAGCAGTAATTCTATTGAAAGAAAACTGGTGGGAACAGAAATGAAGAATTACAGACAAAGAGGAGAGACTTTGCAGAAGTCAGTTACATCTGAAATAAGAACATGCTTATGAAAATACAGCTACTATAGATTGAGTCAATCTAGGGTACTCCTCTGCTGCCACTATATGGGCAATATTTTGAAACTGTAATATGTCATTTTTATCATGGCATTTTCAGAATATTCTTAAATTATTAGTCTAGCTGTAATATAAGGAAACAACACTGACACAAAGGAATTTTAACAATACAACTACAAGAACATGATTTCTACACTCATTTTATAAGATCAGATATTTTTCTTTGTAACAAGCTGAGAAGTAACGCAGGGAGTAACTTAAAAAAGCATAAAGGTATTTGATTTAACTGCTGATTTAAATCATTCAGCTGTCACAAGTAACTCCCCAAAACTGATTCAAAAATGAGCAGACACGGAAAGGAACAGGAAAAACAAAATGGTCAACAAGCAGCAGTAGAAATGCCTTAAATACGTTGATGATTTTCCAGCTTAAGGAAGGAGAAATCCATTGCAGCATCTAAGAGCTGTCTGAGGCATTAAATCTTTTACAGAGACTCATTCTAATTGTCTTCTTAGAGTTAACCTATCTCATATTCCTAAGCAATCCTATCCAATCAGAAGCTCATTTCTTTTTTTGTTAAAACTATGTTTGAGAAATTCAATTTCAAGCTGTCAGCACTGATAGCCTTTTATTCTGCACCTACACTGAAGCCTGTGGGAAGGGGAGGTTGGAAAACCAGCTGAAATGGAAAGTCTGACTCTCAAATGCACTTCTGATTTTCAGAGGAAGAAAGAAAAAAAAAGTTATATTACTGCAAGTGCTCTGCCTGTTCCCCTTTACTGATCTTGCCATCTCCTCAACAGTATTTTGCACTCTTTTTATTGTTTTCTTTTTCAGCACAATAAAACTCAAATTACACATTCCCCCAAGCATTTTCATTGGTTATTTTTTCTACCTTATCCTCACTACATTTATATTACAAACAAAATAAATTAGAATTGATATCAATGGAGAATATTGACAACTACTCTTAAAGGGATTTTGTGGTATCTGTCCACCATCTGTGTTAAGTGTATCAACACACTGACATCAAGTTGTACTGCTACAATAAACAGTGGGGCACAAACCTCTTTGCAGAAGTCCTTCAGATTAAAAGGCAAACCACTCCTGACAATCTCTGTCACAGAATACAACCCAACCAAAACTCAAATTATCAAGGACTAGGGAGCTCCATTCTAATAAATAGTTCCCCTCAATGGAAAACTTAAGAGACAAAACAAGAGTGAAAAATAGAAAGACAAACAGAAAGAACCGAACAATCAAAACAACCTTACCTTTCACAAGCTCGGACAGTCCATGCAGCAATTATCCATAATGAGATACTAAAAACCAACAGTACAGTTCCTGGACATATTGTCATTAGAGTCTTCATAACAAAACGGGTATTGAAGTTTATCTTATTTAATGCTCCAATGCTTCTAGATGAGGCATCAGTGAAAAGTTTGCTATGCAAAAGCATAACTCTGGCAATAAGATATAGTCTTAAGAACATTGGTATAGATAAAATAATATCCACATCAGCTGTTGTTGTGGATGGAGCGTAAGAAAAGGCGAGCCGGGCTGTCCATGTGAATGTATAATTCCCAGGTATGGGATGTATAGCACACACCAGTATTTCCAAGCAGATAAAGAAAATACGCTCATAAGTCATGGCTATTCTCCAGTCATCTGCTCCATTGTCCACCATGAACAACTGAAATAATAAAATATAAGGTTAACTTTAGTACATCATTAATAAAACTTGTTATAAATCCATTTTAAATTACCATAGTATTCAGAGCTGTCAAAGACCACTAAAAAAAGAAAAAAAATATGCCACCTCTTTAAATTACATTATTATGTCACTATGAAAGGAAACATAACACTGGTTAAGACACAAAGAATTTTTTGATGCACTGTTTTTAAAACTGCACATGAAACTGAATTTTCATCTATTATTTACTAAGAATTTCCAATATTTTTTAAAATTGTAATCCTTCATAAAAAAAAGTCTGGACCAATTAAGACCTGTCTGTCCAAAATCAATTGTTTACACTACATTCATAAAATTGAGAAGTATTTAAGTGTTTTCTGAATGGTTATCTAAATTACAAATTAAAAATACTTTCCAACATGCAGTGTTACACCTGCACAACAGCATATCCATGCTTCAGCCAAGGTGATATGATAGCTTCTGCAGAACTATCCAAGCTTTCTTGAAGGCACCAACACCAATCAATGTAAAATGCAAAACTACATGAGAAAGTGCATGAAGACCCAAAACCATATCTCATGGGGAAAATACAAAAAGTAATGGCCAGCAAACATCAGAGTAGCCAACGCAGCCAGGTGATGTCCACTAAAGCTGAAAATTAAATGCACATGTTGGTCGTTGCACAATCAAGGCCTTCAGCTTGCCACCCAGGAACAAAGGTACCGAAATATTTCACACAGTTTAAGAAATTGTGTGGCTGATGATTTACTAAATAAATAGTTAATCAAACAGTATTTGTCACTAGTTGACTGTAGAGATATGCAAGAACTTGCAAATAGACAACTTTTTTAGAGAGGAACATAACCCACATGTACAAAGAAGATATGATCTCAGTGACAGAAGACCTTCTCATCACGTCAACCAGTTTGAATCCAAACAAGGCTGTTCAGTAAATAGATAAGAGGAAATAAGAATACTTTTGCAGATTCTTAAAATTAGATTATTCAAAAATGATGGGTGAGAAGGCAAAGTACACAATGTTCCCTAATGCAAGAAAAGTATTTTCAGCATGCTAAACACTATCTACACAGCCAAAAACCCACTCATCTGAACTGCTCTGTCCCTTTCCTTCTTTCAAGAGTTTAAAAATATAAGCTTGATTTCCCTATATGTATTTTTTAGCAATCAAAAACATACTCTACATCCTCCTCACAATACATTCAGTTTGTCTTTCAGAAAATTGCTCTATTGAAACTGTTTAGAGAAGTGATAAGCACAAATTAACTTCATTGTTGCTGAACTCACACTAAAAGAAATAAAGACGTTAACAATATTAAGGAACACAACAAACCAAAATAAATTTCTGTCTTTGTGTATCTGGTTTTCATCCCTTTACGTTCTTTCTCTCCAATTTACTACACTGGGTGTCAGTGACAAGGTTCTGGTTCTGGGGCTGGCTGCAGGGATGGTGTCAGCAAGAAGCAGTCAGGGCTGTTCTGCAACGTACCCACTCCAGGACATAGCGGAGTTCACCAGTGAAGCTGGTGGTGCTTCTGTGAAAGCAGAGTTGAGAAAGGGGAAAATGTGGCTCAGGCAGAGAGAAGTGAGAGAAAAAGGTGTGAGAAACAACACTGGAAATTCCAAGGTCAGAGAAGAATAAGAGGGAGCTCCAGGCATTGGGACAGATAGAAGTCCATGGAGAGGAAGCACCATGATAAAGGAGGTAATTCCCTGAAGCCCATGGAGATGACCACTCCAGAGCAAGCTGGATATTTCCTGAAGGAACTGTCACCTGCAGAGAACTCACACTGCAGCAGATTCTCCTTAGAAGAACTAATGCCCATGAAAGTCCCATGCTGGAGCAGGATAACCCAGAAGGGCTGCAGACCATGGAGAGGACCCACACAGGAGCACAGGAAAAGTGTGAGAAGAAACGACTGGCAGGGAGGAATCATCATGGACAGACTGCCATTCTCCAAAACCCCTGCACCACTCAGAGAGGAGAAGATAGAGGAGTTGGGAATGAAGATGTTGAGCCTGAGGACAGGAGGCTGGGGCAGTGTATTTCTTGCCATCCTACTCTGCTTTTAAATGTCAGTAAATTAAATTAACTTTCCCCAAGTTGTGCCTGTTCTGCCACCCCTAATAACTGGTAAGGGATCTCCCCATCTTTATTTCAAGTCACAGACTTTTTTATTGTATTTTCTCTCCTTGTCCTGTTGAAAAGGGAGAGCAAAAGAATGGCTGGGTGGGAGTCTGACAGCTGGGCAAGGTCAAGCCATCACATTTACATATAGTTCCTATCTCTGCTGCAGTATCATTGAAGACAAAAACATACAATGTCGAATTAAGCTAAAGAAACACTCAGTGAACTCAATGTATGCACCACGAGCACAATACGGTTTCTTTTACCTGTGGTCACTCTGCGAACTCCAGATACTAGATATGTGAATTCACACCAGAAGGCCAATTTACATACATCTGTCTGTCTGTCTCACCAAAACAGTGCGGGCTTGCACTTGCCATATGCACTATTTGGTATGAAGGGGCAAACTTTCAAAGTACTGTAAGGGCCAAACTTTCAAATGTACTTCAGTGCATTTGATTCTTGTGATTAGAAGTGTGGCATCAGTTATGAAGAGATCCAGGTACTTAGAACAGTCAGATTAATAGTAACCAGTGACTGAAGAAAATATAGATAGTATCAGATCTCTCAAACGCTGTGTGGATTTAGAAAGAATAAATTAACAACAGAGTAAAATATTTCAATTGTAAGATACTTATAAAATACATCTCAAAGTGGCAGTGTTACAAAGTTACAAAATCTGCTGAAAAAACGAATGGTCTTGTCTCCTCCCTTTCTACATACCATCTTCAGAGATTTCAAAAAGAATTCTACATGCAGAAAGGCAATTCAAGAAAAATTACACCTTCAGTACTGATTCAATTTAAAATATGAGAATAGAAGAAGGTTGAGTTAAGCAGATGCATTAAAATTTGATCTTACTATTTTCATTGAAGATAATGTTATTTTATCACTGAGGTTTTAAAAAACATTGAGATGCATTATGGGATGCATACTTGATACATACAGTCACCTGTTAGCAGAAGAAATCCTAACATGCTACATAGAAAGAAATTTCTCTGTACTTCTCAATGGAATGGGTTAAGCTTATAGACACAAAAGATCCTTATCAACCTCCCTTGACCTCAGCTCTGACAATTTCTTCTGCGGAAAATAATATATTAAAGTGATAATATCTTAAGCTGTCATATAATGAGATTTAGGAGGTAAAAACATGAAAGGCAGAAAACACCAGAAGTCACAAAGGAACACAGATTCAGTACAAACTTTTCTATTTCATAAAAATACTAACATTTCAAAATCACATTTATGAGGATGACTTCTTCACAATTCTTTGTCTAGGTTCAAAACATGATGGGTATCAAACGCTCCAGAACACAAACAGGCCTTTAACACACACTGTGAATACCAGCTAAGTTTAGACATAAAAAAACGACACAGAAATTAATGCAAGATTTCATGTACATTTTATACACTCGTAATTATGCCATCTACTAAATCCAAGTTTCACTCTTAATCTGGAAGATACAGAAGTATTTGTATGTGCCTGTGTGCTTGGCTATGTACATTTCCCCTTCAGAAAGTGAGTAGAAGACAAAGGACAGCTGAACATCACAATTCAAAGGGTATGTATTCACACTCTTAGCTGCTTTCAGTCAATGCAGTTATAATAATCCTGCATTAATTTCATTATATTACTCCCCATTTGAATGGAGAATGATGCTAGCAATAAAAAAGAGAATGTAATAAAAGAGTGATCAAACCTACTTATAGATTTGAGTCCTGCACTTCACAGAGGACAAACTTCAGTCAAGGTCACAGATGTTATGCCCATTCATCATTTTCAAATTTCTTGTAATCATTCATTGTTAAAGTCTAATGCAAGTACTTCATCAGTGTACTGCAAGGTTCTTCAAACACAGAACTCTCATATACCTTTAGTACATCTCCACTTTGTGTGAAAAATTCTGAAGTTATTTTCACCTGGAATTATGTAATGTATTTCTAGCACATTGTATGTGAATGCAAGACACAGAATTAATCTTTCCGTTCAAATAAACTGGATATTTTTAATGCCACACATAAAAATTATAAAAATTAATATAATGGATATTTATATAGGTATGTGTATATTTACGTAACACTTCGTTATATTCACAGAACACCGGAAGAAAAAAAAAGAGAATCGCACACAATGAGAAGCTGGATCAGAGACTCCATGATGGAGAGAAACAAAAGGAGAGAAAGTAATTTTCTAAACGTTGGTAAATGCAAAGAACAAGGAAACTAGCCATGTTTTAAAAATGCCTGTAAAGGCAAAGGAACAAACCTGAGAACTGTATCACTATCCTGCTTTAATGTTGTGGGGAAATGTTAATACAGGAGTAAAAAGGAAGCAATAAAGTGGCATCAGCTGTAGTGCTGGAGGCATTCCTTGGAGAAAGAAAATCAACTTTACTTCCAAGCAAATTGTTGCAATTGTTTAATTTAAGAATTCAAATTTCAAATTGTTAAATACTGGAGTCACATAAATCTTATTAAAGAACTCATGGGACTGATTTAGAATAGCAAAATACAGCCTCTGGGACTGCTGACTTGCCAAAACTTTTGACCAGATATTTTTGTAGTACCCAAAATATCATTGACATGACGAAAAAAAGAAAAGCATTATGGCAGAAGAAGATACTGCTTTTGTCTCACTACTCAAAACAGCCAAGTTATTGCCCCACAATCATTAAGTAAAAATGATTTAAACGCATTTTTAAATCGTGATGGGAGATTGATATCTTAAGCCTTTAGCACAGTTGCCTCTAACTAGGGGATGGAAATTACTTTTTTACATCATTGGAAGGCATGTAACCAAATGGTCTCTAAGCTACGTAAAGGCCTGGGGTTGACCTTGGAGAGCCTACAGGAGTTCCTGGAAGCTGCTGTACTCCTCATCCTAACTACAATACCACAGATCAGAGATGTTAGTGTGTTTAATACATACATAAAGTCATGACACATCAAACTCCTTCTGCATACAAAGCACAGAAGGCAAATATGTTTTTTCACAAAATTACATGAGGGATTTGCTATCTTATACTTGCCAGAATGTTTCCCACATCCAGAACTAAAACCAAACTTTCTAGTAGGGCATTAGAAATTGATCCACAATGTCTCGTGGATATAGCTGTCTACCAAATGAAACACACTTAGGTCATTCAAATGAGGAAGCCAGACTGCTCTATTACATATACAGGTACACATGCATATATACACACACACATATTCCCCTTCCAATTATAAACACCCCAATTTAAACATGAGATTTTAAAAGTCTGGTACTTAGTTTCAGCACAAAAATTATTATTTGCATAGCACATTTAAATTTGGCATCTCTCTGCAAAATTAGTTTTTTATAACAATTAATATTTTGCTATGAACAAATCGAGTATGTAAAGCAAACTTCATGTTAATGAGTAACTGGTGGCTAAACAGGCCCAAAATTCTTCTCTCAAATACTGCACTTAAATGTTATCATCTTAGGAAGGGATGCATAAAAGGGGCTCAGAGCATTTACAGTCTTTGTGAACTATATTTTCAGAAGTGCAGTACCAAAAACTTCACATTAAAATACATCTGAACAGTACATCTTGGTTACTCTGACAGGTCACACATAAGCACAACCATTTCAAAAAACAGGTATGTGTCAAACAGTGCTCTTACCAAGTTTGTCTATGTCTTTTTTTAATCTCTATCCCTCAGATCATTATTAAAAAATGGAGATTTTTTTTAGGAGAAAGAAATTTATGATCAGATAAAGTAACATAGGGTTAAATTCTGCATGAGCACACAAAGTTAAATTCCACCTACCCATATTCCCCTTCTGGTTTAATCCACATACTGACAGTATTCTTTTCAGCTTTCTCTCTCTAAAGATACTCAGAAGCATTCCTCAATATTTTTAAATAGTACTGGACAGATTTTCAGCTGTACTGTTCATCCCAAACTATGAAATAGCTTAACACCCCCTCCTCCCCCCCAGCAGCCTACAATGCCAGAAGACCATTATACCACTCAGAAATTGCTAGGATAGACATAATTTCATTTCATAAAAGTCTCTCCATATATATGTATGTGCTTCAGGGACCCGAAGAAGGTGAAACACTCCTGAAATGCCATTACGTTCTATGCAGGAAATAGTATTAAGAATTGAAATTGAAGAACTACAAAGGAGAAAAAAATAGAAAAGACATTCCAAGATACAAGGATTTTTTTCCCAATGCTACAGAGAAGAAGAACCCCCTGAGAAAAGCATAACTATGGACTGAACTAAAATATCACCAAAAAGTTATAAATATATAAAAAAATCAAATTAGATAATGAGCTTACTATTACTAATAGATTGTAAACAAGATTAATACAAAACCATTTTTTTCCATTTTCATTATTAAAAAGATATTTCACAAGACACTCTCCTAGTATAATTCAGTTTGGAGTCTTGTTTAAACAACCACAGCTCACAATATGAATATGAACCTTTGAACAACTCAGAGCTTCATAAATAAAAGTCCACCACTCAGGATTACTATATTCATTTGAGATATCCAATTATCACTTAATTATTCATTAAGTGATTCAATTGAACTAACTGAAACAGGAGTTTCTACTTAGTCAATGTCTATGAAAGGTATTTCTTCATTTTAACAACAGTCTTAATTCAACAGCTATTTCATTACATCAAAGTTTCAGATTCTATCCCCTCTGCTGCTTAAAAAACAAACAGAATATGCTCCTTAAGTTACCATATGCAGAAGGCTTCCATCCAGCAACAGCAGTTTCCAAAAGCTCTTGTGCCTGGGTTTGAGACTCAATAACGTTCTCCAGGCAGACACAGAAGCAGTATGATTTAATAAAGCTCTGAATATCACTTATGAGCAAGAATAATAACAGAGGAGGAACAAAACTGGAGGGAGTGGCTGATACACCTGAAGGTTGTGCTGCCATTCAGCACGACCTTGATAGGCTGGAGAATTGGGTGGAGAAACCGAATGAGGCAACTCTAGGGTGCTGCACCTGGGGAAGAATACCAAGTACCAGCACAGGTTGGGGAATGACCCACTACAGAGGAGCTCTGTGAAGGACCTGGGAGTCGGTGGATGACAAGCTGACCAGAAGTCAGCAGTGACCTTGTGGCCAGGAGAACCAATGGGATTCTGGGCTGCATTGGGAAGAATATGGCCAGCAGGTCAAGGGAGGTGATCCTGCCCCTCTACTCAGCCCTGGTGAGGCACACCTGGAGTGCTGCTTACAATTCTGGTCTCCTCACTAAAAGAGAGACAAGCAGCTACGGGAAAAGGTCCAGAGGAGGCCACAAAGGTGATGAGGGGTTTGGAACATCTCTAAAGACTGAGCAAAGTTATTTGGCTGTAACCAGCCAAATAAGAAACCTACCACCATGTAACCCAACCTAGCCACACCACATCTTGTTCTGAGTTCAGCTTCCGCCAGCCACCAACCTGCATTGCCCTGTGCTTTCGCTGTCCTGCTCCAGCACGCTCTCCCTGCTAAAAGACTGCATCATTAACTGTGCCAGCAAAGTAAATAGATTGCTTAGGTCCACTTTCACAAATACAAACAAATGACCACTCTGAACAAACAACCATGCTAATAAAACAATCTCTAACAACAACAAGAAGAAATCTCTTCCAAAACTACTTCTGGTCTTTTAGGTCTTTTTCAACTACTACACTGAACTTGGTAGTTCAAGGATGGAAACATTGATATCAAAGTAAGGGGTGATTTTAGCTTTGCACTGAAGCAGCAGTTCCAAAACTGTGTATACGAAGAATACAGCACATCTCCCTACAAAATAACTGTGCTATTTTGCAGAACTAACTTTTAGAATGTATTTATTAAGAAACATAGTGGTCTGTGCTATATTTTTCTCCATTTCAAGTACCTCAGAAATAAAGTAACTTTAATTCTGCATTTTTCTTGCAGACCCAAATGGCACTGGGAAGAAAGCTACACTTCAATATATTTATGTTATTAATTTTAAATAGTTATTTTACAATTCTTCACTTAGGATTTGTTTTTCTTCATTCAGTACTAAGAATAATTTGTTCTACAGATCAGTGCACGAAGAAACACCACCTCCCAAAACGACTGCCATCTGCCACTGTGAGAGAGGCCTCACTCTCTTCAGGGATAATGAGCTTCATTACTCTCAGGAAAACTGGAACCAATTAAAAAAAAAGGATGTATTTTCTGAAGAAATCGGCAATATTTTTGCAAGGGAGACAGAAGTTAAAGGAAGAAATCTGAGGCTAAATAAGACGATATAACTCATTCATTCCGCCAAAGAAGTGTAACAGTGACTCCAAACTTAGGAATTTGTTTTTAAGAAATGATGGGTATCAACACATCATATACACAAGTAGCTGTCTTCTCAATTTCTTCTCTAGTGTTTAATTATGACATAAATATTTCAGGTATTTGAGAAAGTTTGAATGTTGGGGTTTTTTTAAACTAATTACATTTTTATTTAAATGACAATGGGCGAGTACACATCAGCACCACAGGAACCATGAAGTCCTTTTAAGTGTTTTTACTGTCTTGGAAACAGACTTTAACTTGGAACTTCATTCAAGTGTATGTTAAAAACAACTCCAAATACAGAAATATAAAATCTAAGTATTTGTTGTCCTAAAGTATCACTACTAATATAAGGGAAAGCATATTGTGCAGAAGGAAAAGCAGAATGGAGTTAGAAGTACTTGTGTATCTAAAAATCCTGATAAACATAATCATGCACTAACACCAAGTGTTTAGAGGAATTCAAGTCTTATTCAAATGTCTCTGTAATTCACGCTGGCAAGTAAAATTTTGAGGAGCAGCAGTAAAGTAGCTATCTACTTAATACCTTCTACTCTTGAAGGTCTGAAGTGGGCTTCTGGCTAAACCGTACAGCAGATAAAGTCTTCAAACTGCTTCATAGATTAAAATATCTTAAAATATCTTTAAGAAGGGCAACTGTCAACATCAGGTTAAAAAAAAATACACATGAGTTTTTTTACAGGTATTTACCTGTATTTCTTAATAGGTACTGTTTTACTCGACCACTACTAATGATGACTGCAGCTGCTTCCTCAAGAAAAAAACACTGTCTTAGCATATGTCTTAGTACACAAAGTCCTGTTTGCTACCCATTAATTATTTGAATGTTACAGCTTCATCAAATCTGCCTCTACAGCAGCTCTCAGGTAAAAGATGCTCTGTCCTCAAAGCTACCCTCTTTTTTAAAATGTCTGGAAGCCAAATACATGAAACATGTTTACATTGATTATTGTCAACTCTTATCGTCCACAATTTAAACATAAAATTGCTGTTCAAAACGTTTTAGAAAGCTTTATTTTCACAACCCTTATGCTCAATGAGACATACCACAGCAGCAAAAATTCTGATGTCCAACAGCTAACACAGGATATTACCAGCCACAACATACATAAAAAGTCACAGATGAAATGCAAGAATAATTAATTTTGGGTGAGCTGACATCTCTGATCACAGGTTGGATATAAAAAAACCCTGTCCATCTTTTTTATTTTCCTTCCAAGTGCCAAATGGCAGGGGAGAAAAATGGCCTGCCAGCTGACAATGACACTGTTAAGTTTCTCATCTGACTGCACTGCATCCTATTCTGTTGCTGGGAGGTAGACAAATGTCTATTCATACACGGCTGCACATAAACACTGAGAAATAAACATTTTCCTATCTGACAACCAAACCTGAAGATCAGAATAGCTATGTGGAGTCTTCTATCAGTATCTTTTTTAAACATTTTGCCATTAAACTGTCTTAAAACTATACTGAAACGGAACTGGCAATACATCAGAACTAGCACTTGTCTATCCTACCACATAAAGTTTTAGTTATTCTAATCTATCATACTGCCAAAATTACAACAAAATGCAAATTACTGGCTTTTACCATGAAGCCTAATCCTGAATGAGGACGAAAGAATGGGGTGGGCTTAGTGTGAAGGTACTTGACACATGACACCATTTGGATAAGAATCACATTCTGTAGCAGCTGCCATGGGATATCTTTTCAACTATATTTGAATTTGGATAGATGAGAATTTCTGCTATATCAGCCCACTTCTTATGCAGAGCCCCAGAAGAATTCATGGCTAGTGTACTACAAAGGAATTTACAAAGGAACCCACTACAATCTGGCTATAGTAGCTGCATGGTCAAAACTGAATTTCATTGCTACTACAGAGAGTAGCTCAATGGTCAGGTAGATGTGGGTTAAGAGAACCTTAGCTTTTTCATGAATCAGTGTCTGTTCAACAGCTTTCAAGTCTTCCTGAAAAAATATTTTAATGATAACAAAGGTGTTGAGGATCAAATCTTTAACACACAATGAGGATGCTCTAAATCAAAATGCTCTAAAGATCCCACTAATTTAGATACTCACAAATACAGATACTCCTCTGAAGTCAAAACACTGCTCAATTGTGCATGATCGGTGCAAAACCAGTAATTAATACTGTATCAGAAATGCAGTGAGAATAACTTTGATGAAAACTTCATTAAATTTAAATGCTATCAGTGAATGCTTAGGATCACTATTTCTAGTAATTTTTATTATTTGTTTAGGTAGGAGCTAATTTATCTTGTGCTGTCTAGCCACACCTGGACATTCATTCTTTCTCCAGGTTCCCAGACTGAAATCAGAGTGCTTATATACGTGGATTTTATGGATGCAAAGGTGCAGACTGAATCAAAGTTACTATGCCACTTTTATTCTTAATTAAAGACATGCCTTATTCTCTGGCTGAAAGAAATCTTATTCTTAAAAGTGTAATAACAGTCACAAAACAAGAAATACCGTTCACCAACTAGAATGAATCTATGTTTTGTTAAGCTTTTCTTTGCTTCATAATTCATTACTCTAGTGAAAGACACTAGCATAAGAGGTCAGTTAAAGGGCAGGTACAAATGACTGCATATACCTGTAGTAATGCTACAGATCTTGCAGAGCTATGAAAGGTGGAAGAAACAATTTTAACAGGAATAAAATGCTTCATAAAGAACAGTATCTCATTAGATCATATTGTGGAGCACTGCATTCATTTTACATTGCAGTTTTTGGGACATCTGCTCAAGTAGGCATATAATTCTTGAAAATTATAGGCATAGATGGATGGCAATTACAGTGTTTTACCTACATGAAAAATAACCAATCAGAGCATAAGACTACAAGATAGGAAAGCCTGAGCTTCAAGTCTAGTTACAAAGCTGTCCCAGATTACTTCCACAGCACTTGAACTCTTGGTCTCAAGTGTTCCCTTTTGTAAAAACATCTTTTAAGTGACAGAAAAAATGTGAGGACTTGTCCAGGTAATTGCCTTCTACAATGAAAACCACAATATAAGTACTTGTTATAGAAGCTTTTCCTACTTTTCCAGCTATCTTACACCTACCCAACAAACCACAGAACTTACATACAACTGTCTATGGAATACACACAGCTACACTCTGAAATACTACAAGGAACAATATTTTTTGCAGAATACACATAAGAAAGCTCAGTAAGCTCTTTATCCACAGGTGAAAATAAAACCTATGGATATGAGCCCATATATATTTACTTCTCAATTATTTTTTATTTCAAAAAAACCAGGGGGTTTGCAAGAAGAATTATACTTAGAGCTACATCTCTACAGACTCTTAACTCTCTATTTTTGACCCTCATGGCTCCTGCAGCTTTCAGTAACTTTGTGGTTGTATTCAATTAGAAATCTATAAACAGTTCTGTTAGTCAGTCATATAACACAGAAATCTCTCCCCTATACACCAAGATAACTGTACAATATGCATAAAAGTTTAGAAGCTGCCACTCTGACACAACAAGTTTTTGTTTGAATGTTTCTGTAGAGAAAAAAAAAAAACCAACACAGCACATTACTCTTCAAAAGACTAAGAGTAGGACTTTAAAATATAAAGTTATTTGAGCCTTACCCTTCAGCTTTATTTTATATGGAATTCACAGGGATGTTTCCATCTGTCATGAAAAGGTTTAGTATTTTCTCAAAAGGAATTTAATTCCAAAAGATCTGTCAGTCTCAAAAAATGGAAGAGATGATGAAGCACTTTAAAAGATGCAAACATTGCTCTTCAGAACTCATTCCTCTCACTCCTTCATGGAGTATATAATATTCACACCCTTTTACAAAATAGCAATATAAAACTACGTTTATTAAGAACTGTTTTCACACAGATGAAGGGCAAAATTGCAGGGACTGTTCAAGAGGGAAAAGGTGAATGAATCAGTAAGTTACAAATGTGTGATACTCTGCAACTATGAAAATATTTATGCATCATATCAATGGAACACTTTTGTTTGCAAAAGCCTGAGTTCAGATACATCAGTTTAAAGTATAAAATGCTCATGTTTCACTGATGCCTTTACAAAAGAATTATTTCTAAGCTGTAAAGGCATGTTCTCATGACAATCTCTTCTGACCTTTTGACATATGAAGAAATTTCCTACTGTGGCTTTCGTTAAAATAATGGGACATCAATTTACACAACCTAATCAAAAATACATCGTGATATTTCTCTATGAAGAATAATCACACTAAGGGATCTACATTTCTGAGTATCTAAATTAGTGGGATCTTTAGAGCATTTCAATTTAGAGCACTCTTATTATGTGTTAAGGATTTGATCCTCAAATATTTCACTGTGTATTTCTCATATCACATTTTCTGAACACAAGTTTTTCAATTCATGTTTTTCAACGTAATGTAATTTCTGTTATTAAACAAACAAAAAAAAGCATGAAAAAAGAGATATTAAACTCTATTTGTGTGTGTCTTACCACAATGTGTGACTTTTCTCTTTCCATAGAACAGAGCTGTAAAAACTTCCTCACAAAATTCCTGAATACTTTATAGTTTATATTCAGTTCATAAAAGAAACTTTTTACAGTGACCAATATATCCAGCTTACCTGAAGTCTAATTACAAGATCAATTACAGCCTCTTCTCTTAAGGGTAATTTACATCTTAAAAGGAGCTTCATAGGCTCAGAGCAATATTTTATCCTCTAGTAAGGGAATGCAACAACTTTCATCATCAAGGGTGAAAACAGCTGACTGAAATGGCATAGAAGCTTCCAGAGAGCTTTTTAATTCTCCCAAGTTCTAAACAGCAGCCATTGATCTGATGTTCTCTCAAAACAGATGATCTGATCTTCACTCAAAACAGATGTCAAATACATCTCAAACCAAACTCAAAGCCCAAGATGCTACATTTAGTAGATCACATACAAACCAGAACCAAAATCAAAAAAGCACTAATGTACACTTGTCAGTTCTGGCACACTTTCACTTAAACTCAGGCAAAACAGAGCTGCAGTCAAGTCAAGTCAGGATAGAATTTCCTGATCTGAAGGTCCCAGAGTTGAAAGATCTGACATTAACAATACTTTCACATTAAGATGGGCATGCAGAATGCCTCTAATACTGCAGATATCAGTATCTGTTCATTTCAGCTAAGCTACACAATTTATACAAACCCAGTGTCTGATCTCTGGTTACAAATGTTCTCTATGTTCTCTCTCTTCCAACAGAGGCAACGATATACCTTCTAACACTTCACAATGCACTGCTATGTCTTGATAAACTTCTAACAGTCTCATTAAAAAATGCTCGGAACACCACCAGATATGAATAGGTAATCCTAAGTATGGACAGACAGACCAACCACTCAGTGTGCTGACCACCAGGTACCACCTCCTCCTACGATCTAATGAAACCTGTTGGAAATAGCGGCACAATACATGTTTAACTTTGATGCCCCTTCCAAGGCTGATCGGCATAAAGGATTTTCTAGCCTGCCTCCCATGCCACATGCATTGCAGTGCTGCGTTTCAGAGACACTGGGCACCCGCAACGTTTCCTACATCAACAGGATCTGCACATACAAACTAACAAAAATGTACTGAACAGAATTAAAACTAAGTATTTCCACAAAAATACTACAAAGTGTTAATTTCACAGATATGCTGTTCATTTGTCAAATATGGTGTCCTATGCCATTTTCTGCTGTTCATTGCACATTTGAAATGTGTATTAAATATGACTGGTAGAAGGGAATTTTTGAATCTGCACATGAAGTTACTGTATCCTTGATCAACTGCTACACGATGAGTTTTGCTGTTGCCTGACTCAAGACCTATTGAAATAATTAGGAAAAAAAAATCACTAATTCTCAAAAGACTGCAGATCAGGCTATGTATCACTCAAAGCTTATTTCCTGATTTTCACCAGTTTTTCACCAGATTTGGTCTCTGTGCTCTTAGTCTAACTCACTCATTTCTTCAGCAGAAGATTTGAAGTCCGTGTGGGCAATCCCTGATGCTTCAATATACCTAAGCAAGGACAAGTTGGACTCCACACAATGTCAAAAGATTGCCAGCAAGACAATGAAATGCACATGTACCACCCCAGTGAAGGCAAAACAATAACGCAGATAGAAACAAATAAATAATAGATAAATAACAAATAAATAATTTAGCCTGTAGAATTAGCATTACTTCTTATGACAAGAAATGGTAAGGGAGATTACCCGTTTACAAGTGAAAAATTTTTACTGCAAGACTTTCCACCGATCCCAGTAAGATAATGAGACTCCCACGAACTGTGTTTATTATCATCATGCATTATGGAATGTATTTGCACAATAAACAGGTCAAGATATGTATTTACTACCATTCTTTTCTGTTACCTGATACTGCTTGTTCCATTTTTTCAAGTTTTCAGGTACATGGAAAAGAAGATTCCTGATTCTTCAGCAAGACATTTGGACTCTCAGCTGTGGTAACTTTATAGAAAGTTAATGAAGACTGAAAATTTTTCACTCCAAATCTATCAACAGTACATTATTTTCCCACCACTTCAGAACCACCTAGGGACTGATGGTGCTTTCTTCCTGTAGCCCTGGGAGGTTCTGCTGTGAAAGCAATAGCTTAACCTTGACCTTAGCGTATATAAGTATTTCCATGGGTGTTCTACCTAACAATACATTTTAGAACTGGTTGGAAACCTCAACTGGTACACATACACACACACACACAAAAGACTTCTATTTGCTTTAACAAATACCGACAACTTTCATGTTTCTGTGTGAGTGACACTATCTGTATCAGGGAGAAGCAAAAGAGGCTCAGATGCTGTCCAGGAGAGCACAGGTTAGCAATACTCAGGTTACTATTATTCAGGACAGGCAGCATGTTTATTTACAGAAAGGCTACACTAAGCAGTGCAGTATTAAAGGAGAAGTGCTGCAGTGGATATATTCTTCCACTGACCATCATCTTTCAAGAAATACTAGGCTATCGTGGAATGCTGAACAAAAGACATTAAAGATCTCCTACTGGCAGTCTCAAAGAATTTTGATTTTAATCCTTTGCTCTGAGTAATACAAGAAAGTGCAAGTAGAACTTCAGGGGTGCATAGTAAAAAGCATTTCTATCTCCAGCAGTACTAGAGACAGGCAGAGAGCTCCATTTTTTAAAATAAAAGTAAAAAAACTGCAGCTTTACCATGTGAACTGCCACCCAAAAATTTCTTAAATTCCATTTTATTTATGGATCTAACAGCAAATTCCACTAGAGAAATGTGGAATGGAATGGTAAGTTCTAAGGAATACAATTTTAATTATATGATACGCTGCCTCTGCTTTAATTATGTAAAACAGTACTAAGTAACAAACTGTTTATGCACGAAGTGGATAATTAATACATCAAAAATTATTATGATAATTGGATCATGCTGTCTTTTTAGCTCTTCCCTCCCTCACTTCTTCAAATTCTCAACTGGAGTAACAGTCAGAGAAATACCTGTTCTAGGCTGGGATAATGACGAATTACATTTTTCCCATTGATCTTTCAAACACAAAGCACTTGTTCTGAAGAACTGAATCAACAACCACACAGGCCTGGAGAAAGAGCAATGCATATTTCATTATCTCCCAAGTGTAATGTTTTTAACAGCATTACAGGCATGACAAAAAGAGAACACACATTTTGGGGTTGTCACTATACTCAACTCCAACTCTGTTACTCCCTGTTCATTAGGACTTTTTCTCGATAAGGGGAAAGGATGTGAAGCAAACTTGCTCACTGTTTTTATCGTCTTTTCTGGAAATGATAATGTAAGCTATGAATTAATATTTGAAACCAATTGTTTTCATCTGACTTTCATTGTATTCTTAACACTAATTCACATTTATTAAAATTAATAACAACTCACATTTTTAATTTTAGAGTTATACAGAATAACTAATACAGCGCCATCACTGAAAACCTACTTGATGAAAATATTTTAACATTTCCAGTATTTCACAAGACTACGCAGCATCCCTACAGTAAGCCTTGTCTCAATACTGCAGTTACCACCCTTCTGTAGACTTTGGTGTGCCAAATGCAGGGCTCTGAGTAGGCTCCCGGGAAGGCCCGGCCAAAGCCGTGCAGGTACCAGGCTTCGATGACGAGGCCGACATCCCATGCCCGGGATGCACCGCCCGGGCCGGGCGCCCCGCGCGGAGCTGTCTGCGGTGCTGAACAGCCGCCCGCGACACCGCCCCAGCCGCACCCGAGCCGCTCCCGCTCCTCCACCGCACATCGACCACAGTCTGACGGCGGGAAAAGACGAAGACGAAAACTCAATTGTCTCACGTTGCTGTATCACTTGTGGGCTTGGAAAGAATCCTGGCAAACCTTTATAAACTCCTCTTCCAACTCTCTTAAAAAGAGCAGCAGGTCTGGGACCGGCAAACTCCAGAGTCTGGTTTAACTGGCTGTTCACAAAAGAAAACATACAAGCAATGCCATTTCAATAGGAAGACTAAAGCCACGTGCTATGGTGCTAGGCAGTATCCCATGGGCATCTTTGCAGCATGGCTGTTTGATCTTCCTACCAACAAATCAAGGTCAAAGACTACTGAAAAGAACGGAAAAGCTGATTTCCATTTGCCAGCATTTTAGGTCACCAGGAGTTTCTCAGTATTCATCCTGCAATCAGTAAATAATTACTGAACTGTCAGATTCTTATTTCCCAACACTTTTTTTCCTCATGCTTTGTAAAAAAATCTACTTACGCTTAGGTTGGTTTGCTTCCACCAGAATATAAAAGACACCACAGCCTCAAGCTGAATACAGCCACCTTCTTCTGTTCTATGGAATAAATTTTCCTCTCTCAATGAATTGCTGCTTATTTACACTATAACAAATATTTAAGTGTGTTTCAGACAAGAATCAGAAAGGAATGTTCAAATGGGAACAGGACTTACAAATAGCTAGTGCAAATAGTCCTCCAGGACACAACCAACCATCTGTGGGCTCTATTCTACTGACTTTACTCATTCTTCTGCACAGAGCAGGAAGTTTGCTTGAATTAAAGGCACATCTACCTTCAGAAAACAGTCAGCTTTAAGGGTTTTTAAAAAAACATTACATTATTAGGGTTATACAGTATTTTCTTTTGCCTGGAGAAGACTATACTGTACGTCACTAAGCCAAGGTATCTTAAGGGTACTTTTTCTTTTCAGGTGTCAAGCCACCATAAATTTTCTGTACGTAGAAATGACCTAGCCTTTGCTCTGCACAATCACCATCATATTTTCTAAAAGTCAAGTATGAGTAGAAAAACATACTATACTTAAATTCAAAAGTGAGTAGATATCTAATAGCTAAATGAGGTACTATGCCCTTTCCTTCTAATAAACTCCTTGAAACAGAGAATTTCCTCTCATTTTTGACATGAATGACAGAAGTCCTTGAAGCTGCAACTCACTCCAGGCCCTGTGATGACTGCTTCAGTTTTTGGTGTCTCTCATTCTGAAACACGGGGTATTGCTGTTTTACAGGCAGGCATACTTGTGTTCTGTACTGGTAGGCAGCACTGAAAACTACATTAACAGTGATTAAGTTGCGTGATTGCGTAATTCCTTCCATGTAGTTGCATATATGAGGAAGTTCTTTAAAACAATCAGTCTAAAAAACAACCAAAAAGGAATGACAATTTAATTTTTTAATATTTTTCCTCTCATCTGTAAGGGATCTGATTCCTAAGACAATAAAAATTTCTAACTCTTTACCCAAAAAAAACCAGCAAACAACTGAGTCTTGGAATAACTACTTAGTATAAGCTGGGGGACCTACACAGACCTACAATTAGTTTGTCATCTTCCATAAACTTTTCCATTTAAAGTTCTTGGAAAATGCATAGAATAATTTAAGCATTTAGAGGGGGCTTGTTTTCAGCTTTGCTCTTCATGCCTGAAGCAAAATTTGTGGGAAGATACACCAGATAAGGCTCCCACACTGCAGCAGTGCTACTTATTTATTTCTATACAGCTAAAGAAACCTGTTCATCAGTTAATAAATATGCTCTCTCTCCAGAACACTTTTTTATTCAGTACAATATTATTAAACAGTTTTCAATATCTTTGGCATTAATGCAGAGAAACTCGGTTCTGAGCCAGGAAAAGAAGTTTTGCATGTGCAAGGACTGTACAAGAGGATTCAATTTGGCAAAAAGTCTTCAGTGACATAATACTTCTTTAACATTACTCTGTAGGAGACTCTGTAGCATTTCATGTTCAAACTACAGCAATCATTTGCACAGAAGCAGGGTACTATGCAATTCTTAAAGTTTTTTTTCTTTTTTTTTAGCAGACCGGTAGCAGTGGAAAAGTCTTCTTTGCCCTTGAAATCTGACATTTCAGTTTTCAGCTCAAGGAGTCTCTAATCTGAAAAAGCAAAAGCACTGTATCTATGAGTAAGGTATTTTTCCCTTCGAAACTCTGAAATCTGGCTGTTGTGCATTTCAGTCCAGCTGAAATGCTAAATTTTAATTTCTTAGGCAAAAAAATTACAACCAAAATTAGAACTAAGTCACTCGGACAGAACCTGTGACAGTATTTGTGACATTTACTCTATAGCTTTGACTATTATGTTCCTCCTGCCTTCAGCCCTAGTCTTCCTGACTCACATTCCTAGACGCTGTGTAGCATTAACTAAAGCAAGTCAAACACAAATTTTTCCTCTCCTCTTAAACACTCTCCTAGAGTACACTCCTATCTGAGACAACATAGTGAAGGGTACATACCTTGCACAGTGAAGATCCATCAAGAGAAAATGCACAGCATGAAATTTAATCACTGGGAAATAAAAGACTATTGCCGTACATCTGCTACAGGAGATGACAGGCACGTCACCTAGAAAGCATGTTATAACCTCAGGGCTAAGCAATCTTATAGCATAACTGCAGGCGACAGTCCCTAACAGGCAGAACTCCCCAGCAGGCAGAGCTTTCTGGTTCGTATCTGCCCGCCATATGGTGCCCGTCTCCAGAGCCATTCACCAACTTCGGCATGTTTGCAGAGACCACGTTTGCCTTCTGAACCAGAGGTAAGTGCCCAGTACTTACCACCAGTGCCTCCCTGGACAAACCGCCTCGCACCCCCACCTAAGCCAGCAATGCTCCCCGACACACAGAAGGAAACGTTACCTGGATTTCTCTTGCATGGTACACGATGATGAGCCCGAGCAAGATAATCGTGGAGAGGCTAATAAGGCATTTCAGGGCGAGTGAATACAGAGACTCCTGCAAGAGAAAGACACCGCCGTTCCTCAGAGACCCGGGCGCGGGGGCCGCTCCGCCCCATCGCCACCCCGGCCCAGGGAGGGGGCCGGCGGCACCGGGCAGTGGGGACACGGCGGGACGGGGAGGGGGCCGCAGGCGATGGGACCGGCTGCCGCCCGAGCTGGTACCTTGGTGTAGGCGCCCCAGGAGAGTTCGGTCTCGATGACCATGACGACGATGCCGAACATGCCAAAGATGAGAGCGTAGTCGCTGAGGCGCTTGCGCTTCTCGAAGAGAGCCCGGCGGTGACCCA
>VZRJ01006865.1:114132-139400 GCA_013397565.1 Ptilonorhynchus violaceus
GGAGCTGTCCAGCAGCGCCGCCGCCGCCCTGCAAAACACAGCGTCGGGCTCGCTCGCCGCCCGCCGCCCCGGGCCGCGGGGAGGTGGAAGGGGCCGCGGCCCCGGCGGGGAGCGGGCAGCCCTCCCCGGCACATCCTGGGCCTGTCACGAAGGACGGGTGGGGGCGCGCACGGCTTCTGCCAGCTGCTCCTTCTTCCCTCGGCCGGAGGAGGGAGAGGCGCAGCCGGGGCGTGAGGCCAGCGACAGCCGGGGATGGTTCGGGGGCTGGAGACCTGCTCGGGCGGGTCGGCAGGAGCTGTACCTTGAAACGGGACCGGTGTCACTGAGTAGTTCCCCTCTGGCTCTGGTTCCCTGGCATGCACTGACGGCGCAGTCCTGAAGCTGGTTATCTGCTACCATTTTGCCTTTTCCCCTTCCTTTCCCTCCCAAACGCCTCACTGAGTTATCCACTCTGGCAGCTCCGTTTGGCAGAGCAATGTCTGCACCAGGTAAAGTCTCCTTTTTGCGTTTATTTAACGGAAGATTCTTTAAGGGAAGAATGATGAAAATGAAAAGTGGTTTACCTTGTTACAGCTGTGTCATTCCTGTCACCTAGCCAAGACTAAAAGAGGGGATTCCTTCTTTTAGGTTTTTTTTTTCCCCAGTCAATATTTGATAGCATGGCAAATTTCCATACATCTTTGATTTCTCAGCAGTGTTAAAGACAAAATCCACCATGGCTTTCTAGGCTAAAAGCTTACGTCCTTAAAATTTCCGTGTCTCCCGTGACATTCAATTTCCTTTGAAACCCTTAGATGACTTGTAGTTCAGAAAGATGAGTGAGGCACTGTCATTAAAAAGTTTTAAAATATGCTCTGTTATAAAACTTCAAATATTTAATTCCTAATCAAGGCGTACGTTTTAAAGCAAGCACATATAGCACCCACACAATGAAACAAGCCTCACCAATGTAGTAGTTATCATGAGTTTACAATATAAATTATTTAGAGACTGACCAAAATTTAATTATGTTTACGTAGCATGTTATTTTGAAATAGCACTCATAAATAGACATATATATGAAACACAACATCATAATGCCATGTGATAAATTAAAATTTGTCTAACAACTGAGTTTTGAATAAAAACCCACGCACACTTCATTGCATGAATGATAAAACACTTGAGTTTTTAAATTATCCTAAAGTGTATTTGGATGCTCAATATTGCACTCAGTTCCCCTGAACGCCAATGGCCAAGAAAAAGACTGCTTTTCTTTTTAGGAATGAACAGGCTGTTTAACACAGCTTTCGATATTCCATTTTGTTTGAAAAAACACGGAGCTATAATTCTGTCTCACTGGTCCTATTTTGCCTGTGTTTTCAAACACATGAATCGCAGGGATTTTTGAAAATTAAAATCCCAGGGAACCTGGGCTTTTACTATTCTGTAAATAAAAGTCGTGCTGAAGTGCTCTTTCAAAATACATGTTTTGTGGAGTGGTTAAAGATGGGATAGGCTGGGTTTCATCTTTCCTATTCTGTTAGTGCTCTGTCCTTAATTTTGCTTAAAGAGACTTTCTTTTATGCTGTTGTTTTATCAGAAGATGAAGTCCTCATGACCTAGTTTACCTTGAAAAGCCTTTTAAGAAATTTGTAAATCTCCATGTTTTATTTAAAAGTCACCAAGACTCTGTCCTGTAACTTCATCTACTCTGATCATGGAAGCTTATATTAGAGTTGTGAAAAAGAAAAAAAATATCTTTTTAAAGTCTTGTTGTACTAAAATATCTGATATCTTTGTTCTATATGGGGAAATAATTGCATTTATTTTTCTGATTCATATATAGGAGTCACAAGTTCCAATTTTTATACCTCTACTCCTGCTGCCCTGCTTATTTGTAGAAATGAAAGGACAGTGCTGTTACTAGCTTTTAGATACTTAGTGTACTTGCTCAGTTGTTTCATTGTGTGAATAAAAAAAATGAGTATTCTCATGTCTAACACAAGAGGTCATACTCACCACACAGCTTGTTAGAAAACTGATCAGCTAGGGTTTTACTTCAGTTTTGTTGTGCAACCCGGGATATCTCATCACAATTTCAAGGTATAAACCAAGAATTGCGGAGAATTTGCATTCTCAGAGCTAAGCAGGTAAACCTTCCCCTCTGTGGCACTGATTAATGAGACGGAATAGAAAGATTCTATTTATTCTATCTTCCCTTGCTAAATAATTTTGAACTTCACTTTTAAAAATGACTGTATTTGTTTTCAGAAATAAAATCTATTCTTCATGCAAACTGTATTGTTACATTCTTTTGTACCACAAATTTATTAGTGTGTCAGCTCAGAACTGCTAAATCATGCCAACATGGTAACAATGAACCTGGATGAAAGAAACATTACCTGTTTGGGATAAAGTTTTGCTTTTTTTCCTACCTTTTCATTTACTGGATTGAACTGCTCTTACTGATTGTCATAGCTCCTGTTTCTGCTTTTCCAAAAAGGCTGATTTTACACAAGTGTGTGTGTCTACATGCATGTGCAAGCACACCTTAGTATAAAGCAAGAGAGAAACAGTTACTGCAGATCTCACTTGATAATTGTGATTAATGGAGATATTTGAAAAACAGATTTTTTTTCCTAAACTCTAATTGCAAGAACAAGATAAATACTGCTGAGCAGTATTGAGCAAAACTGTGTTAACAGCAGGACAGGAAACACAACAGACACAAGAAAAATTAGATTTTTGAGAGGCAAAAATCCACTATGAAGTATTTGAAGTGACAGATATTGGCTGGTCATTTGAAAAGGTCACATAGCAAGACGGAATGTAGATACACCACCTACGGACTACAATAAAAGATATTAGAAAGCTACTTTTGTTGTTACGCTATTGCCTCTACTAATGCCTCTACTGACTCCTGTTAACTGAGAATTCTGCACTCGTAAAAAGAGCAAAAAATATAGTAGTAAAAAGGAAGCAAAAGGAATATAGAGAAAAAAAAGCCTAGGAAATTCCATTCTCAAAGAGTATTGCTCTGCACAAGACCTAGGGGTTTTTAGAAAGCAGTAAAGGAAAATTCAAAAGAAAGCAAGCTTTGCAGAGCTGGATACATAGAGCAAAAGATGCCATTCAGTGAAAGCAGAGTCACATTAATAAAAACAGGTAACACCAGCAGCAATAGGGTAGCATAAGATCATTCAAGTGTATCTGTGCAGCAATAAAAATGCTTTGTGAGACGGCACCAAATGACTGCAGTACAGGTGCCAAGAAGATGGGCGTGGAAACTTAACCATATGAGCCAGGTGTGTAAATTGCCTTTTAGCCACCAGACACCTCTAACGTTCACCCCAGCAACTTCTGGTGTCATATAATTATATACCCCAACTGGAATCCCACCCATGGTGGACCTGTGCTTATTTCAAAGACTTTCTGATTCTTACAGTTCCACAGTAATGGGGCAAGGAAAATAAACGGCATGACTCCATACAGATGGTGCAATTATATATTAGGAGGATGCATGTTTTACTGTTTCTGCTTTAGATTTTATACAATTTGACTAATCTGCACTTTCTTCTGCTTTTCCAGCAACATCACCGATGAAAATGCAGGTTCACTCCAGTTCAAAACCTTCATCTGTAATCTGGGAAATGTAGGATATGACACATAAGGACACTGGATTGACAACAGCTCTAAAAGAATAACAAAAGTTTTCAAAAGTGGGGATGTCTTCATTCATAGGGGTGCAGCTTAAGAAATATCTGGAATTGCTTCATGCCCTTCCTCCAGTCAAGGGGCATTAACAGATGGGGTGTTTATTTTTTGTTTGCTAAAAACAATTATTATTATTATTATTATTATCATTATACGTATTGAAAATATTGAATACAGTCCAAGAAATACCTGGTAAAAGTATTTCTTCACTTAATTCACTTTCCCATCTCTTCTGGATATTTTTATAGTACTTGGAGGTCACAAACCTAATGACTTCCTTTCTTGCCTCTACTTTTTTGTCATTACCAAGGGATGCTGCCACCTTTGAAGAATTTCTTAGCTAGCTAATTGCATCAACATTGATACTGTTTTACCCAGCTGATGTAGGTGCTCAGCAGGTGACTCTTACATTATGTTTAATTAGACTGCCTTTTATTGTTCTCACAAATTTGTGCAGTTTTGTAACAGAACTTAGATAACTCAGTACAATTACTGAAATGCTAACTTAATGCAGTTTTTCCTATTTCAGCCTATGCAAGAGCGCTGAGTGACTTTTAGTGTGTGTGGGATTATCAAGTGTGAGAATTTACTTTTAACTTTTCAGAATGCAGTTTTTGAAGCATTTGGACCTGTTGAACCCAGTGAGACAGCACTTACATCTAAATATAAGACAATACCTTCCAGAGGTAGATGATAGCAGTGCTTTTTCTCTCAATAAAATATGTCATTTTTGATTCATGTAGCAATTAATTCTAAATCATTGAATTTACCCATGTTTTAAAAATAAGGCTTTTTTTTTCATTAATACTATATCATCAGTGCCTCCATTTTACCGTGAGAACAGAGTTACTATAGATTTGCACTGGTTTTGTTGTATTTGGAAAATTCTTTCAAGTTTACTTAATAACAGGTTCCCTTATTAGGCTGTAAAATGTGAAAGGTCGACTTTGCTTTTCTCAGGTATGTAAGAGTGCTTTCAAATCTTAAATGGTAGGTTCTTCCAGTGAGTACCCCTCCCAATTCAAAACACGTATAAAATGGAAGGTTGCTTCTCTGGCCATGTTTACTGGAAAATTTCTTATTTGTTTTTACAGTCTTGATATCCTGAAATACTCTACAATTTCCACAGCACTTTCAAATCTCTTTTCACAGAAGTTTGTTTGCTCATTTGTTGCTGTCATCATCACACCTAAAGCTTTTTGGATGTATTCGTAGTACACAGAAATGTCAATGTGTGTTGTGGTCCTGCTTGCAGAAATCATCTCTCTAACAAGTCTGTAAAGTTTATGCAGTTGTAGAACAAATGGAAGCAGAGAAAAGGTGAAAGCAAAAGGTGTTCAGTTTTGTGTCACCTGCAGTCACACTTCCTACTCAAAATACACTTCGTTGTATTTGTGTGGTTGTTCTTCTAATTTGTGAGATGGCTGGTTTGAGAAATGAGTTTGGGAAGAGGAGCGGGGCAGTTGCTGAGGGAAGAGCATCTTCTTCCTTCCCAGCTAGGTCTGTCTGCAGCACCTTCTTTTCTCCCCTCCTCTACCTTTCACATTACCCCTCCTTCTCACTCTTCTGTGCTGCAGAGGAAACAGGACCCTTATGTTACTTGGCAGCACCTCTGGGTCAGGTGGTAGAAGACAGGGAAGCATTTATCAAAGTAGGAAGTTGTTCAAACAACATCTGCTTCAAGCTGTCTCTGGCTTGGTAAGCTGTACAACTACATAACTATATTAAGTGATATTCCAGAACTTCATGGGAAGTTCTATAAAATTTTCATGCCCTGAAGTATAATTCGTCTCACTTCTCCACTTTATCCCTTATTTCCGTACTTCTCAACCCAAAATTTGCTGTGTTTTTGAGGAAAAGACTAGACAGTTTCAATTATAAAAACTAATTTTAAAGTGAAAGGGCTTAAGATTTTGTCCAGTTTCAGATGGAGTAAAGTTAATTTTCTTCACAGTGGCTGTGTGTTGGAACTGGAGGGTTCCAAACCCTGTTTGGAGCACAGGGTTGATAATACAGAGATTTTTTTGTTATTGCTGAGCAGTGCTTACACAGAGCAAAGGCCTTTTCTGCTGTTCTGCACTGGAGAGGAAGTTGGGGATGCATGGGAGGCTGAGATGAGACACAGCTGGGACAGGTGACCTGAAGGGATATTCCAGACCATGTGACATCATGCTCAGTACATAAAGCTGGAGGGAAGAAGAAGGAAGTGGGAAAAATTTGGAGTGATTGTATTTGTCTTCCCAAGTAAGCGGCACACATGATGGGGCCCTGCTCCCTTGGAGATGGCTGAACACCCATGGGAAGCAGTGAATTAATTCCTTGTTTTGCTTTGTTTGTGTATTTTATGTATTTTGTGGATTTTGTTTTCCTTAGCAAACCGTCTTTATCTCAAGCTGTGAGTTTTCCAGCTTTTACCCTGCCCATTCTCTCCCTGGTCTCTCTGCTGGGGGAGTGAGCGAGCGGCTGCCTGGGGCTTGGTGGCTGGCTGGGGTTAAATTATGACAACTTTTCACATAAAATCCTACCCCATTCAGAAAACATTTCTATAGAATTAAACTTCATTCCTTCCAGATGGGTAAAAGATATCTCTGCAACCCAATATATGAGATTAATAGCTCTTGTACTAGCAAAGTGACACTTAAAAATATGTATAACACTGTAGACTGCTTTAAAAAGTTTGGATAGCCAGACCATTTCTCGACAAAAACCCTACTTTTTAAAAATTATTATTCTCTACATCTTCACACATTCAAAATATTCTACATTATTCTACATTAGTCTGATGCAAACATGGGAAATATATGGGCAGTGTGATCTCTTCACCCTGACCAGAATTTTAGATTCTTTTCAGTAGATCAAAACCAAGTTCTAAATGGAAAAGATCTTCTTGCTATAATTATGAAATCTCTGCTGTAACTGTTACAAAGTATGACCTGAAAGTTCTTTCTCAGAATAATTTTACTAATATTGAAAATTTATCAGTGTTAAACCTGATCTGAATAAAACTAGTTTTTCTGTCTCACAGAAGCCTATCCTCTGCCCCTCATAGTAGGAATCCATTTTCCCCTTTGTGATCATTACTGCAGAATGATCAAGGCACATAGGTAAGAGATCTTCCTGTACTGTCTCAGGAAACAGCAATGCAGGTGACAGTGCTGAGAGCAACGAGTCATCAAATTTTCACACACTACATGGCAATAAAAATTCTTTTCAAGGACAGAGTTCCTGTGTTCAGCAAGCCATCTTCTCTGAAGGGTGGAGAGGCAACATCTACCTGCATCTCCATGCACGTCATTTCCAGGCGCTTGATCCTCACTTGCAGTTCGAGGATGTGTATTACAGGGTTTAGCAACCCAATGTGCAGAGCTTCAGCTAGTCAGGAGTATGAACTGAGGAAAGGGACATGATCGCAAGCCCAAAACTTAACCATTGGTTCTTCTATTCAGAACTCTTTCCAGAGGTGTTGGAGCATAAACATTTCCTTTTAAATACCATTGTGTTCGCCTCTTAAATGTAAGCTACATGTATCTGGGTGTTCTTCACATAAACACAGGGAAGAAAAAGTGATTTTCTTTTCTGCCAGCCTGGAAGAACTCCATCTCAGAGAGCAGGTCCTAAAAATCAAGCTGTATTGTAGCTGAGGGAAGGAAAATTTCATGAGAGGATTCATTTGATCACTCAGCAGGAGAGTACACAAGACATATGGGTCTAGCCAAAAATCAGTCATTCTCACCAGAGTAGGAACAGGAATACAGGAATAACAGACATCTCTCCAAGAGCAGTGTACATTTACTTAACAAATCCCTGCAACTTCTAGTGCTGTCCCCTTTGATGAAGTCACAGGAGCCAGTTGGCCATCTCCAGACTTTCTCATGATCAGGCTTCTACATCTGCTTCAGTGCAGTAACAGCATTTGAATGCTCAGAGAAGCACCCAACACTTTGAACCCTAAATCCTAAAGCTACTTTCAGAATTGTCCTGAAGTCTTGAGGCTTGTATAGTATTTGCTAGAAATTTCTGACAGTCTCTGAGAGTTTAATCTGGCGTTCAAGGATTGCTTATACTTTACAGCATCCCAATCTGTAGTCACTGTTAGTCTTGTATGTTAAATCCAACATTTCACCTCACCTGTTAGATATGTAGGAAAAGAAGGATTCACTACAAGCTAATGTCATCATATTCATTTGTCATTCAGCTAAAGTACATTTGTCAGTTTGAATGAGTTTTTGTCCTGCTGCCCTTCCCATGCACATGTGACATAACTGACAGGATCATCATTCCAAGAGGTGAACCTGCTATGTGGCTGTTAGTTTAAAGTGATTTTAAGTATCTGTATATGCTCTTTACTAACTCTCAGCTTGTGCAATTTCTTTTTCAAATTCACTAAGATTTTTATGATTTGTGCTTTATGAGTATGTTTTGCATAACTGAAAGAGGAAAAGATATTTTATATTTCATGCAAATATCCAGAATTTTATTTACAATGTGAAATATGCCATTAATGAAAAAAAAGTCACGTTATAAAAGGTTTGGCTATGTTTGTTCACAAAAATAAATCAATAAAGCCCATCTCTGCTTTCTCGAACAATCACCTGTTAATCAGGGCTTCCATTTCACACCAATTTCATGTTCCCTTACGTGCAAGAGGGGATAAGAACAGAAGGGTTTGCATATCTCCTTATGAGGCTATTAAGTTTAATGTTAAACAAGAAAAATCACAGAATGCATTCATGCCTTTGAAGTCTGGCAGCTAAGAGTTGAAGGTGAATTTTGTCCTTTCTGCTCCTGCACTGATGAATAGCAGTCCAGTGCAGAAAACTACCAAAAGGATGGCACAAGAATGGCTGGATCTCCCAGAGAAATACAGAAGAGGATTGAAAGTTTGCAAGATACTGGGTGGCTTAGCCTAGAGGTGGGATTACCGAATAAGGAAGAGAATAAAGGCACCTACTATGAAATGATGTGTTTCTCTATTTTCCTTTTGTTTGCAACCACAAAACCACCTTCAGTTTCTGGTTTCATCGGGGATAAAAAGGAATTCCTCTATCTATTTTGATGTGAAACTAAATTACCTAATTACTCTGTTGAAAATAAACTGTTCAGAATTTTACTCCTAGTCTTGTTCAACTGTTTTGAGTGTAGTGCTTTCATTTCTACAGGCAGGTATTGGCACAGATCAGATGTATATGCCAGCTAATGTTTGCTCATGTCCTTCTACAAAAGTATCTCTTTGCACATGTAAACATATATTTTAGAGACATAGTCCAAATACTTGCTCTTGAAAACTGTCCTAGAAGGCAGTGGCAGATGTAATTGCAGATTCTAGGTGAGGATGATAAATTTACAGCAAGTGAAATACAGGAAGCATTAATAAAAAGACATACAATTATAGGTGTCATTTTCTAATGAAATGTAGTGGTTTACATTTGCAGAAGGGTGGCTGCTGTATGGTACACACAAATTCTGCCAATATGTTTGTATCTACACGTGTACTGATGTAATATCAGGGCTGCAAGCAGGCTGGGAAGTTGGCTGCTAAAGCACTGGAAGTGATTGCACAGTCCGACACTGGAGGGAAGACTGTCACTTCTGTTTATTATGATGCAAAGTGTGAACTTGCAAGAAAATGCCACCTAGTGTGCTCATAAACAATTTTTTTGTAAGCAGCTAAAAGCCATTCAAGTGGATTTGTATTGCTTACTGGTTTCTGATCTGTAATATGAAAGTAACTCATGGCTGCAGAGCTAGAAATGAAAACAAGACAGCAGTCACTTTGAAGGAATACTGGAACTATAGAGACGAACTATGTGAGGTGGAAAGAATGGTAATGAGGGATAAAAAAAGCTGCAATTCCAAAATAGATGTGACAGCAGATGTTTAAAAAAAATCTGAGACACACAGATTGAAAAGTGTACTTAAAAAAAGGATAGGTGATGTTTTGGCCAGAAATACAAGATGTGTACAAAAAAATTGTGTAAATTTGAGTGTCACCATCACTGAATTTCTTAAAATGCAAGAATATCAGTAATTAAATGCCAGTGATAAATTCTGGGAACAGATTTTATCTATGTAGAATACAAATACCATTTTAGCCTAACTCATAAGCAATGAAAACTGTCTTACTGGTGTAAGGTACTTGTTCTTTTAAGAGTAGTCCTAATATTGAAAATATCTTGTCATTTTTACAAGCTTGATCTAGGTCCTCAGCAGATGAAGGAGATGGCTGACATGTCCTTCCTCTCAGCTACAGAAAGCAGATAAGGCCTGTGAGCACCAGCCCCTCTTTGTAGTCTGTGAGAAGGCAGTGCACAGACCCCACATTTAGGCGAGTATCCTATCCCTAATGGGAGCTAATCAGAGATTTGGTGTATGGAGAGTACTCAAGACTTGGCGGTAGATACGGGGACAATCCATCCACCTTGCTAGGGGATGTGTTCACTCTGATTTTAAGTGCTGTATGTGACAGAAGCCTGATGATTCCTGTGGCTGGATCAGTCCACGTGAAGGAAGGAAGCAGCTCTGCTGCTGGTAGGAACCCCTTTCCAGTGCATATCCACTATGCAGCTTGCTGACAGGGTGCACAGACCTGTCTGGTCTCAGCTGTGCCCTGCAGCAGTTTTGGCAGTGATGGCTATGAGGTAATAGGTTGGATCTCTCTTCCAAGGCCTTTTATTTGAAATGCTAGTTATGAATCTAAATTGATACGCCACCCACCTTTTAATCTCTCTGAGTTTAGAGATCAGACTTACCAAGATGGTAATTTGTAAAGGCTCACATTTTACAAAAAAAAAGAATCCCATTATAAATTTTGAGTGATCCCATTTCTAGTATTTCGGTTACTTGCTGCTAACTTTTCCGGTAAGAGAAAGAAGGCATGGGTATTATTCCTTTTGTTCTTGATGCATTTTATTTCTAGACCCTTTTATTTTAAAAAAACCTATTCTTATAACATTGTGTTTTACAAGAGAAGACCACTCAAAAAAGTTAAGAAGTGAGAAGTCCATGTAGTTTTTTCTTTTGCAAGTGTTTTCTATGCCTGGCAAATGGAAATTATCCGTTTCTTATCTGCCTTTGGAACTGAAACACCCTTCTTGAAAAGGGATGTCCAGCATAGCATTCCAGAGCAGAGGGCTACTGCAGCGTCTTCAAAGTTATTAAGCTATTGTTGTTGTTCCTAATCCTATTACTTTTATATGCATCTTTATCTGTGACAGCATGATGAAGCTGTTCACTGAGCTACCTGCAGCGAAGTGTAATATTCCTACCTCTGGTGACTTTGTAAAAGAACATTAAAAATTCTTCATTTATTGCTACATTAAAGCAGTAGTTTCCTAGGGTTCCTAGTTTTACGTCATTTGTTGCTTATCTCCAAAGTCCAAGCAAATAACACAGAATTAGTGTGTTAGAATTAGAATAAGCTCGCTCTTAACATCCTATATCCTGTTAAGGCATGAGCAAAGATTAACCCAGTTTACTTTTCGGGAGGCTAATGAATGTTCAGATTTTTCTAAATGTACTTGTCACAGAGCAGTGCAGTCAAGGGGACAGATTTGTTTCTGATATACCTGTGAAGAATATGACTCAGGCACTCAGCAAGTTATGTCAAACTTTTGGAGGTGGTGTGACAGAGCTTTTGTAACTTCTTAACTGATATATTTTGCAAAACTGACATTTATATCAGGTGCTTAGCAATTCTGAAAGCTAAAGCAGTTACTATTATGGTAACAGATTTGGTACTCTTACTTATTTTGAGTACAAGATTTTATTTTTTAATGCTAGAAAAGGCATTCTAGCAGAATGAAAGGTGTGAGTAGAAGGCAGAAGAAAAGCACAAGTATTCTGGGCTTAACGAAAGTAATGTCACAGTGCCAATGCAAGCAAGTTCACGTGATTCCCCTGGGTGTAAAGACTTTTTCTAAAATAATATCAATATGATACATTAAAAGTGAATTACTAGAATTATGCTAACTCAGGAAGAAAGAAAACATATGAAAAGAGGCACTTAATAATGAAATCAGATGCCCTGGAAAACTGGAGAGTACTTTCTCAGTAACAGTATGACACTGGACACAAATAAGAAATGCTAGATGAGAAGAACTTTAAAGGAGAAATTTGAAGAACTGTGCACAGTATTACTGAGTTTGTCCAGCTGCTGTAGTACTCTTGTATTTCTGTGTAAATAGGTTGCATATATTTTTTGCATGAACATGTTCATGAATGAAACAGGCAAGGAGATTCAAAGCATAAGACTATGTCTACTCCTTACAGAAAGCAAATTCTTAGCTTAGGTTTGTATAGTTGCCTGACACCATATAGCCTTCTAGGAATCTCCAGGAATAGAATTACCTGATAACAATTTTGTATAATTCTATAAATTTCCTATGCTAAAGTAATCCCTTTATATCTATTTTACTAAGGAGAATCCTGCTCATTTTGACTAACTGAAAGAACATGAAGGAATGAGATCACTGATGATTTGTAAGATGCAAAACAATAGGCATTTTACCTTAAATAAGCAGTTACTAATAATACATAAACATGAATAAACTGCTTGCATTTTTTTTCCCACAGCTCCTGCATGTAGGAATAATATTTGTTGCAATACAATTTCCAGTCCATCATGGATGTAAACATCCATGTTTTACAATAATCTAAGTAAAATTATTCTTCTTTTGCAAGGAGAATATCAGCATTTTTATAACTTAATTAAAAAATCCTTTTGCGTTGTCTTAATTTTCTCTACATGCCCTGAATATCTCAAGAGTGAAGTTTTTAAGGGGTGGTTCTTGGCCACTAAATTGCCCGTCTCCAGTTAGTTTTTTCCAGTGACTCAGTGGAGCACTATTGTATGACCAAACTGGGATAAAGATGTAATAATAACCTGGATACTTGGGACATGATAAAGGATCAGTGAAACGCACAAGACCACTGGCAAAAGAAGGAACTATTAGAAGAGAATCCAAATTAGGATTAGTTTACAATCTTATCTTTGTAACTATCTATATTTTTTTAATTTTAGAATTTTATTTGAAATGGTGCTCACTTAAGGTAGGCAAGTATTACGTATCCTAGAACACCTTTCTCATTTCAAGATTTGCCTGTTTTGAATATCTGCTCAGTAACTTGCATACTGTAAGTGTCCGCTTCCAGAAAATTTCCTAGCAGGTGGATTTCTTAATTATGGTTTACATTGTCTCTCATCTGAGTATATCTTTACAATAATTTCATAAAATGATGAACTGTATTACACTAGGACATAAATCATATGTACTTAAAATTGTTAACCAGTGAAAATCCTCACTACTGCATGCCCATCTTGCTCCATAGAGCATCATTTGACCTCTGTGACATGAACTAGAGGCTGAAAAGCTGTGCACCATATCAGCAGTGCTTATAAATGCTGCGTTTCTCAGAACTCTGACTGTTCTTGGGTATCTAGCCAGTAATAAAATAGAAAACCTTTCCTTGCTGATTATAACTTGAAACTTTACCTAATACACTGGAGGAGTTAATCACCTAACTGTAAACAGAGAAGCAACACCTGAACCTGATCTAGCTAGCGGGCAACTGCCATGTGAGGGATGACAGCACTTCAGGAAAGTAAGATACTGCCATGCAGTACCCAAGACAGATCCCACATCCAAACTGTTTCCTGGGGCACAGAATTCATCACTGCTCCCTCCAAAAATGGAGAGGCGATGGACAAAGGACAAACAGGATGCAGCAGTGCCTGTGCAGTGTTTCACCTGCTCAGCACATGCCCAAGTTGCAGAACAAATAGGGTCAATATCTTCCTCCACTTGATGAGTTTTAATGTGTGTCTCTTACCTTTATGCTTTAGCCACTATCCTAAAGGTTTTTCTGAAAGAAACCCTCTTAATAGAATGAACTTTAAACACTCATTAGTACAGGGACTGGAATCCAGGTTTCCAAGTCCCAAATGACTTCCTCAGCCATTAGTCTGCAGAGATTTGCAGTGGCTATTTAATTATTCTGTTCAACAGTAAGAGTAATTGAAAAAACCTTACCCTGTATTCTGGCAATTAGAAGTCCTGCTCAGTGGGATTTTAAATTTTATCACACAGAAGAAATCTCACAGAATGGTCTCTCACATGCTAGGGGACGCTTCTAGCTCCTAAGATTGTTAAGGAAGTGAATTTGTGGGAACAGGGAGCAGAACCACTGTTTCATAAAAAGCAGTGAGGGAAGGAGAGAAATTATATAGCAAGTTGCAAAAATCTCCAGTGGAGTTAGTCATGACAGTGAGGCAGAGGTAGAAAAATTACTTAAAATCGGTTCTGGGAGGACATGAGCTGGGTGCTTAGCTGATCATTGCATGTAAGACTCTAGTCCTGGGCATCCCCAAAAACAAATTACTTGAGAATTTGTCTAATAGAAAGAAACACATCTATATAATCAAGTAGCAGATGTGATGAAGACCTTAAAGCTTTGGGTCCTGATCTTGCATTTTTCCCCAAGTACGCCATAAAGAAGAGAAGCGGATGGACAATTTGAATACCTATCCTGTATTGTTTTTGCAGTAAAAGAGGATATGGGAAAAACAAATAAAGGAGGGATTATCAGCAAGTATTTCTAAATGCATTTTAAGATGAAATAGCAGAATTACTAACCACAGAATACATAACCTCTTGCTGAGGACTACATCAACACCAGATGGCTAGTGAATGGCTAATATGGTGTGAAGGTTCCCAGGAAGGTAAGTGACACTACAGACCAGTAAAAATGATGTCAGGACTGCAAAACTGAGTAAGAACTATATTAAAACATAGCAGTAATACTTACTTGGATTGATATGAGTTTGGGAAAGAATCAAATCTCTTTTACTTGCCCTTCAGGAGGGGTCCTGTATAAAACTTCAATGGATTTCCTTGGTGGAGTCAACACAATGGTGTTAACAAGGGAGAAACATTTAATACATGTGACTTTTCAAAAGGCAGTGTAGAGGACCCTGAATTAAAGTTGTCTTTTCAGTAAATAATCATTACAATTTTTCTCCAATCATAAAATTTTTCTTAAATATTAAAATAGACTTTTATGTGGCAAGAGCACAGCACTAAAATTTATTAAATTATTCAGTGTAGCAAAATGGCAAGTCATTTCATCATGCATTTATAACTCATTGATTTTAACAGTTGGGGTTTTTTTCACCTCTGCAAATACACTTTCGGATTTTATCTGTAAGTACTAAGAGCATGCATAGCACCCCTGACAATCTTACTGCTGTTCCACCAGGGCCCTCCTGTAAATACATAAAGGAAAATGGCAGCTGAATATGAACAAATTTTGCAATAAAGTACAACATATTCTTATTTTGCCTCTTGGGGGGGTGTGAGTCATGTGGCAGGAATACCCCTGCTGAGATGGCTAGGTGACTAGTCAGGGGGCAAAGAGAGAGACTCCTACACCAAACCATCCAGGTAACTAAATACTGAAAAAGCTTTTTTTGCTCTGATTTTAAAGGAAGACGTTCCACATGACTGAGTTAGCTCGATAATGGAGCCATTCATTTTTAAAGTGAAACATAAACAGCTTTTTATCAAAAGTGATAATTTTATCAACTATGATATAGATAAAGGTTTCTCGTCCTCTGTAGTACGGTGTATTTTTTCTTCCTTTTCCTACAACCCCGTGTGCCTATAATAATAGCTTGAGTTTTAAACAAAACTATATGCAACTGCAGACTGATTTAATTAAAAAAAACCCAAGGCAATGGAGGTGGTAGGGCATAGGGTCCTTGAATCACTTTTTAACTGACAGCTCATCGATAATTTTCATGCAACATTTTTCATCACCTTTTCTAAAGGAATGCTATGCCTAACATTTGTTTGTCGTGCGGAGAAAAAAAAAGTTTCAGATTTTAGGATTTAATTACTATTCCATTGCACTCTCTCTCTCTTCTTCATTGAACTCAACTTAGGAAGCAGTTTTAGCTGACAATATTGATTTCAGTTATATGAAGGGGAAAGACGTAGAAGGATTATTGAAAGAGAAAGAACAGTGTTGAGAAATGCTGATCTTACAAAAAGAGAAGCACCTCTGCAGAGAAAATATTCAGTTAATGAAAGAAGTCAAATCCCTTTTGTATATAAGTTTCTCCTTTGAGTTCTCTGTTTTTCATCTAACAGGAGTAGCATTAGCAATCTATATAAAAATAATTGTGCTTACCTTGTAGCCTTAAAAATGTAAAGGAGAACTGTAGAAACTGAACTTTAACATTTGAAGCTGGACTATATATAGCCAAGCTATAAATATATAGGACATTGTTTTGTACTCTCTTTGTTTTATTGTACTTTCTCACATGGCTAAGCCGAAGAGAAAAAAAAAAAGATCTCTTCGATTTAGTTACAGCTTTTGCAGTATGCAGTATTGTGAAAAAGGCATCTTTCTACTTCAAAAGTGCTTCCCACAATATTTGTACTTTGCAGATGAGTTAAAAGGCTTTGATTTTAATTTGGGGGAAAGGAGATGAAAAATTACTGAGGTACCAGAGAACAGAATAATTCTTCTAGCTCTCTTCTTCATAAATTAAATTGGGATCCAGATAACATAGTATGGTGGGGCTTTTTTATCCCATCATGCATATCCTATATTTATTTGCTTAATTCATCAGTATGCTTCCTCATAAGTGCTTTGCTAAATAACCTAATTTTTCTGTATTTCCTAAACAAATTAATTTTTTTTCAGAAATGGGTTTAAAATTTGGCTCTCTTAATTCTTGACAGATATACTTGCCACTTTAAACATAGTCTTGAGCTTCAGAAGTTGCTGAAAATCCAGTTTCAAGTATCACACCTTCAAAATGTATGCAATCACCAAAAGCAGTGGTTCCAAAGTCATTGCAGGCTTATGAAAATATTGGGCTTTTACCTACTCTATGTAACTGCTGCTGATGCAAGGAGAAATACCAATCCCTATATAAAATCCTTATCAGAACTGGGTTTGAGCTTACTTTTTATTTCTCTGTTTTCTGAAGTATGTAAGACAAATTCTGCACCTGAAAATCAAATATTCACTAGGATCAAAAGCCTATAACTGCAAATAAAAGGATACTAATTTCAATAGATGCTGAATTAAACTTCTATGTAGAGTGATATCAGCTACTCTACCCTCTCTGTCCCATTAGCATACAACATCATGAAGCCACTCTCATGTCACATTTCTGAGCAATGCAAAAACATAACTTTTGGGTAGGTGAATTAGACTTAATCAGTAGGTGAATCAGGAAGCCTTGTGCTTCCTGTGCAGATACTGTTTCCCAGACAGGATCCACAAGAGCTAGCTAATAGTTAAATACAAGTGTAAAAAAAATACAAAATATGTGTCCTGTTGCCCAGGTTACTAAGCAAAGATAAACATCTCTCTCCAGTTCAGAACCTGGAACCTCTCTTGAACATGTCAGTATAGAAGACAGCCAGAAACAGGAACAGCATCTTCCCTCCTGCATCATAGTCTTATGGAATTAGAAATTCATCTTCTACCTTTTGGAAACCCTCTCAGATTAATATTTTACTGTCTGTTTCTCTCTCCTGCCAAAGCATTCAATAAAGTCTTTGAGAAAGAAAAAGGTAAGGAACATGACTACACAGGGTATTAAGTATTCAGTGAGGCAGGGATTCCTGCTGTCCAAGACTGTGATATTTGTCCTGTACCAGTCCAGAGCATCACCTCCATCTCCTCTTCCAGCTGTGCTTGGAAAACATCTGTGGTTATTACATTTCATGAAAACTGCAGTCCTCTAGACTTTGCACAGTGCGTGCTGTACGAAAACCTACCAGGCCACTGCCTCAAAGAGGCTGATGTGGTAACAGCTAATTTCTATGTTGAAGTGAGATTATGTGTTAACTGTACAGCTGAGATAGGACAGTGTTTTCTCGAGCAGGAAACCTTTAGAGGAAGAAGCTAAAGTGATTGTGGATTAGATCCTGTGTATTAGCACTGAACAGACCCTGGAAAGCCTCCCAGATGAAAGTGAGTGTTTGCAAATACTTATCATATTTTCCTGATTGCTTTCAGGTGTACAAGGAGAACAGGGCGTATGAAAATCTCTCTCATCTTGTGTGTCTATGTATCCTATGTATCAACATAGCAGCAAAGCACAGCTGCAATTTTGAGCATTGCCGTTCTTTGGCATGCCCACGTTGTTCTAGTGATTCAGAGTCTGCCTACATTTCCTTTGTGATTGGTCCGTAATGTGAAAGAAAACACAAAATATCCATGGTTCATTTGAGGTCTCTTATCTGTAATTCATTAACAAAAGCTTTAGTGTTTTGTAAAAATGTGTTTATTGGACTCAGGTGAGATGGCTAACAGCAACAACAATTCTGTCTTTTTTCATGTAATATTCCCTGAGTGGAATTTTAATTATTTATATGTATTTGACTATATTCTTCCTTCTAACCTTTTTTTTTTTCTCATGAGAATTGTGTAGCTGTTAATGTGATAGATACAGATTGAAAATGCAAAATTGTTGAGAGCACATTACATTGACCTAGGAAGTACAAAATGCTCGTCTGCTCAGTTTGAGAATGTCCCATAGTCTTGTTTCTTGTATTTATGGTCCAAAGGTGAGGGGCAGAAGAAAATAAGCCCAAGACTGTCAGAGCCCGTTAGCGCTAAAATGTCCAGAGTCTTACTGCCCTCCAAGGCTCCTGTCTCAGGCAAGCATTGTCTTCCAGTCACAATAGTTAGGACACAATTCCTAAAGAAAACCACAATAAGTTGAGAATTTGGGGTGGGGGTTTGGTGTTGTTTTTTTCCTTTTTTAAAATAGACAATTACAGCAAATGCATGTAAAATTTAAGTAAATAAATAATAACAGCTTGAATACATATATGAGCAATTATTAAAAGTGACTATACATATGCACTATATTATCAGCTATAGAAATTAATTTTTTCATTTTGGTAAAATAACTGAACCTTATTATCATCATCAAATTGATAAAGTATGTTTCATGTTTTCTTTTCTGTAGCGTTTTGGTGTCTTCTTATGTTTAGTCACAGGTGTGCTACCACTACAGGCAGATATGAATAACTATAAATATGTGAAAACCAAAGAAAATGTTTACTTAATGAAACTTTATGAACAGAGAGAAGTATGTAAAAAGTTGGAGCATCATTTGAATATTTTATTTGTGCGGTGCTTTGGAAGAAACAATTTGCAGTACAGGTTAATAGAGCTGCATAACAAAGGCCAGAAATATAGACATTTACGATGCATGGAAATGGTTGTTACAGCAGACACTTGCACATCATCAAAGTGATTTAGCTAGAGGAATTTGGTAGCCTTTGGGACACTGTTGAGGTGAAATTTCTCTTCTCTACATGCCTTTGACTGAACAAGGGTAACTTTGTTATCTTTCAGTTTATATCTTCTGCATTTTCTGGCATGCCTTAGTCAACCTCAAGGGGAAGAGTTGCATTTAGCTGTAATTCTGTTTTCCTATGCTTCTTTATCCAGTGATATCTCAGCACTCCTCTCTGTGACAAGTCTCTTAGAGAAAGTCTGGCCTCAGCACACAGCCAGAATACAAGATGTGTGCTGGGTGTGCCCTGACCATGGACCCTGTCTTGGTATTTCACACAGAAATACTCCTTTCTTCTTAGCCGTGTTGCCCCTCAGTTCGTGAAAATGGGAGTGTTTTTACATCATGCTGTAAGAATGTTGTAATTTCCATTTTTCCTTTAGCTGCACTAGCACAGACAGACATCTTTCTGTCTGTGAGACAGTCCTATCCCACCTTCCAGTAACAGTATTGTTTCCAGTCTGTAAGCTGCAAAAGCAGTGCAGTTATACTGTTCGTGTCTCAAGACCTGGGTGGCTTGTCCCTAGTGCAACATACAGCCTTAGCACATCAGAAAGCAGAGCTTGGCTACACCAGTATGTGAACAGTCCACTCCCTCTTCTTCATCTATGATAAGATCACTAGAAATAATGAAGTTGTTGAAGGTCAAGAAGACACTTTTCAGCCTGAAAACATCCTGGGGGTTTTTTTTCATCACCATTAGTGCATATTTTGCTATGTTATCAAGGATGTTATGGTTCAAATCCTGCCTGTCATGCCTATGTGATTAATCACATAATGAGCTAAGCCTTGAGATGGGCTGAACACTTGAAAGCATGATTCATTACATCTTGTTAAAATAAGTGTTTGTAGTATTCTTCAATTTAAATGATAGAGTTCAGTACCTTTCATGAATAAAGCTGGATTTGACCCTAGGTATTTGCTCCTAAAACTAAAATCATCCAAGCTGTAGAGCCCAAGATAGATAAATATTTGAAGGTATGAATTGTAATTGTGTTCTACCATTCCCCTAAATCATTGTGATGTGATAAAAATGAAAAATTTTTGCTTCTCTGTTAATCCTTCTAAAGTGAAAAGTAAACTAAAACAGTTTGGAGTTTAAATTTGATAACACAGTGAAAAAAGTAAATATTTCTGTAAATAGATCAACACAGGGCTCAACCACCATCATTCCAACACAATCAGACTTTTTGTGATCAGAAGCAAAAAGTCAGAACTTCACATAGCAAGATCCCTTCTGCAAGCAGATAGACTCATACCAAGCTTTCATAACCTCCCTGAGCTGCTGTGTGCATTTTTTACAATTAAAGACTTCATTTTTTTAGCTGTAGCATTCTGTTTGCTCAGATATCTGTTGCTTCTGCATTTATATTGCATGGGTCTCAGATTTCATAATTTATTACTCTACTATCATTCACCCTTTCACCTTGTATTCAGGTATATAAAGCATTACATGCAAGCACACATGAAGGAAGCTTGGAAAGTCTTCATACTATCTGTTGATAAATGAGTGAGATGAATATTACCCTGGAATGGAACTAGAAACATAATCAATTGCCTTATTATATGACTGCGTGGTAACCATCCTAGCAGGAGGATTCCAATCATTATACATGCACTGCCCTTTAATGATATTTTGAGAAATTTTTTCAAGTATGTGAACTTTAAAAAGTGTAGTAGGTACTACACCTGTTTCCTTTTCTTAAAAAACAAAGCAAAACAAAATGAAAAACAACTGCTCTCAAAAAAACAAAAAAGCCCCAAAACCAGCCAAACCAAAAAACCGTAAGAAGTCCCCAAAACACAGTTCTTATATATCAAAGTCAAGCTTTTCATAATGCATCATACTGGAGACCCTCCTCCAGACAGGACAACCCACTACACAGTTGTCACTGTAAGATTCTGGAGGATAGTCACATCTCCCACCGTATGATAACAGAAGTGGATTGGAGTTTGCATTTAATATGGATCCACATCAAATATTTATGTCTACACTCATGCACACACAATTCCCCCTTGCTCTCACACTCCTTTTAACAAGATAATTCCAGCTGGCACTGGACTTGAAAGTGATTTAACACCTGAAACTTGTTCTGATATCCTTAGACTTGCATTATTTTCTAGAATGGATCAGATGTAGTCCCGGATCAATTTTGTATTCACAAAACTTTAAACTAAAGAGTCTACGACGATGCATTTACTCGCACACATTTCTGCATCATCTATTACATCTAATTTAACACAAGTTAAATGACAGGAAAAGGTTCTCACTTCACATAAGATTCCTGAAAATGGTTATTCAGTTTTAAGAATTTTGCCGTGGCTGCCAAATATTTTAGAAACCAAGCAAAGCCCTGAGACATTTTGTCTATAGTTACAGGTGTAGTTTTATGCAGATAATGCAATCTTTCCAGAGGTGATAACTCACAGCAGATCCTAGCCTTCACACAATGACTTGTGCTCAGTGAACAAAAGGTGTGTGGCATACTCTAATACCCTTCTTAGAGACACAGTATGTTAATTAAACTGAGCAAAAGACTGGAAAAAAGTCTGTGTCTCTAGCTCAAGTGTGGAACACAGTGGAAATATTTCAGTGAACAGGAGTTTCAGTTAGATGGATGTAAGCAGTTCATATCATATTATGATTTGATTAAGGCCATAAGTGGGAAAAGATTCAGGCCAAGGTCTAACCCTAAATATTTTTATTGGTACAACATCTTACACTACTCTTGCAAGTCACATTCTTTGTGGTCACAGGTCAAACTAGAAGCATAGCAGCCTAGATCTGTCAATAGTAGCAAGAATGGCATCACTCAGTTTTGGGGTAAACTGCCTTATATTTTCCCAACAGTCAAACAAGCCTGTGTGGCTCCAGGGTAAACCACTGTCTGCACAAGAGTGGTGAAAAGCCTAACAAATTTGTTGAAAAACGGATAATAAAATCATGTTATCCCTTAGATCATAAAAGAAACCTCCAATTTAGTTACAAAAATAATTTGACACATTTCTGTATCTGGGAAGAGTGAGCAAAAGAAGAAGAAAATGAAGAAAAGGGCAGAAATATGCAAATTTTTATAAAAAATAATTTTAAGGTTACCCACAGTGAGTTCACTTATTTGCCAGTACTTATGTTGTTAATCACAAGTATTCAAATGCTCTCATCTGTAGCCCAAATGTTTACAGTACATGTATTTGCATATACAGAGGAAGGGATGAGAGCTTACAAATTGTTTTACGAATCAAATCTCTACCCATTTTAGCATTACAGATAGCTTTTCTTTTAAGACCAGTCACTGAGACAGCTAGACAAATTTAACCAACCATTTGGACAATAAAGAGGCATTGGAAACAACAGAAAAAAACCCAGCTTCTTAAGATAGAGCCAGAATACCCACTAAGTTAGAACAAAATGGCTTGCTATGTCATGTGTTACTTACAGCAGCAAATAACATATTCTGCAATTCACTGAAACATAAGAATTGCCATTTTTCCCCCAGAAGAAGAAGACAAATTATGTTTCTCATTGAAAGAAGAAACCAGGGTTGACAAGTACATGGTTTAGAGAATACTCACCTTTCAGAAGTGGCATTCCCAGAACTACAGTTCCCTCCTCTGCCTATCTTTGGTGCAATCCAGTCTTTCTGTCTAAGCCTTGTGGGAGTATTAAGATAACGGTCATGTAGTTTCTACATGCACTTCTTTAATGTGTTTGTGCAGTGGAAAACAGGGAAATAAGGTGTCAAGCTTCACTATCTATACTATGCAAGAGCTGGATTAAAACAAAAATATGCATTGTTATATAACTACTACTTGATGAAAAAATGAATTTTGGTAAAGACAAAAGTCCAGCTTCTAAACCGTGTGCATTAAATAGTACGACATTCTTGTACTGCCAGGGTAGTAATGACAACAAAGCTAGATGGCTACAAACCATTACTGAAGTTGGAAAAAAACTCTGACAGAAACAAAAAGTAATCATATGCAGTTAAAATGCAAAACAAAACCTGTTATTCCCTCTATACTCCTTACCCTGACAGTCACAAAGAAAAGCAGTTACTGTGTCTCTTTTCAAGATATCTTGAAGCATTTGTCTCTAAAACATGGCTCACAATTCTTCCTTTCTCTCCATTGTTCCTTCTGAAATGGTTGTGCAGAGTTATGTCATAACAATGCTCTGCAAAGGGACAGGTTGACACAAGCTTGGACCTGAGGCAAGGATGTTTCAGTGGCTCCTGCAGCTCCATGGACTCTGCTTTAAACTACATTGGTTTTAAAATGTCAGTGTTAAAGTGCTTGAAACTTATTGTGGCTTTGCAAGTAGGAAAATAACAGCAGAGCAGACAGGAGTCCAGTGCAAACTGACAAGTTATTTATATTGGGTAAGCATAACACATACAACTACCAAGAATATATGAAAGCAGAGACTCCACTAACATTTTACTATGGGATCAATCCTTAATTAAGGATGAGATGTACACCTGAATAATCTCTCTAAATTTCTCAAAATATATTTTTCACTAACAACCCAGTGTATCTTTTTGTTCCAGCTCTATCTTGGAGCACATATAATTGAGTTTTATATGATAAGTCTCTGGAGGCTGTATTCATCAAGCTTATATAAAGCTAGCAGAGTGCCAAAGAACAATCTAGCCAGCAGTGTCTCTCTATCACAGAAAATTGGGATGAAATAGACCTCAAGATATCATATACTCAATTCTCTTAGGCTATTCCCTTCTGGCATTCCTGACACCTGTTTCTCTAACCTAAAAGCCACAAGTAACGGGAAAACACTTTGCCCTCTAAAACAATCTCCTGAAGGGCAAAAAAGGTCTTTGAAACTTTGTAGATAGGCAAAAGAGAGTAGATGCAATATCTCTTACTTTAGGGAGGGTTTTGGCTATGTCTCATAACCTTTCCATAAATGTACTGCAGAAATACAGTTCAGGTGGGAGCTACCATGAAGCAAATATAGAATTGATTAAAAAATCATAGTCGGAGTAGTCCTTAGTGTTTCACCATCAAACCGATGTTTTTACTTCAAATGGGTTTTAACATTAATGATTGAGTAGACCATGTACTTAATACGTTTGTGGGTGTGTGAAGTGGAAGAGATTGAGCCCATTTTGGCAGAAAGACATCATGTAAAATTATCTTGACAAGTCAAGGAAATAATCTGTGTACAATGTTATGTTTCTGTGGGAAAAATGAACTGCAGAAGTTCAACTGGAAGAACATCTGTGCGTCAGCCTTGCAGAAAAAGAGCTGGGGATGGAACTACTCATAGATCAAGGAGGCTTTAACAAATCATACTTTTTCAATATGGCAGCATCTGAGTTATTAACAGAACTATCAGCAGTCAAACTGACAAAGGACCCATATGAGTAAAAGCCTTACTAATGGAAATACTCTGGTCTAAGCACCACAGTTTAGAAACTATTATATTAGGGGAATGCTTTCAGAGGAGAGTAGGAATAACTGGAAACAAAAAGTTTGGGGTGTTGGGGGAATCAGAGATGACTGGGATATTTATTTAGTCCAGGGACTACATTTCAATGAGAAAATTAATAAATATTTCCCTGTGTCTCCTGGATGGAGGACAAAAGCAATAATCCTAAATTACATATTGTTTGATGGTGTGGATGGTTAACAGTAAGAATGTATTATGTAAGAAAGAATACAGTGTCTTCTAGAAAAAAACTCTTTTGCTAGGAAACTTTCTGGAAGAGTTCCTGAGGTTGGGAGTTAACTAGGTAATCTTAAAAGGTCCCTTCTAGCTGTATTCTTTGTTGTTGGGTCTAGGAGAGCTGAGTGTTCATCTCCTGCTCTGACCTAGTTTTAGAAAACTGGTGACATATTCTTGGCCCAATGTATGTAATGGCTCACCAGCTTAGATCATTAATTTTCTGCTGTGGACTTAATCTACACAATGCATGTCAATACTGCTGTCTCTCACTTGCCTCTCCAGCACAGCACAGATTTTACAGAAAAACCAATGTTTCCTGACCTATCTTGTGTTTTTCTCCCTGACACATTACCAGAGGGAAGATTCCTTTTCCAAACTCATAGTTGTTTCACTTTTAATTAAGATTTATTAAAAAAAAAAAAAAATCCAGTACTGTTCCTGCCTTGGTCTTTTTCATCAGCTACTCTGTGGGGGTGACATAATTGAAAGTTCCATTTAATGGCACATGTGACACAATTTTAAGTTCCATTTGCAGGCACACAAGGACAGATAATTCTCCATACT
>VZRJ01006865.1:140317-161507 GCA_013397565.1 Ptilonorhynchus violaceus
ACACCTGGTGGGTTAATACAATGCTTATTCTTCAAAAACCACCAGCCCATGGAACCACACAATGCTTATTCTGTAGGATCAGGTTAAATGCTAACCAAGAAGAAGAATAGAAGAGTAACCAGCCAAGTTATGCCAACTTTTCTCCTCATCTGGAAAGTAGCAGCTCACCAGGCTGTTTTGGGGTCTCCAACCACCAGGGACCACCAAAGAGACCCCCAGTACAGAAGAACACATATGCACAGGGGAGTGAACATAAGTTAATGATTTGGGGGAAATGATTATCATATGTATGTTTATTCCAGGAAAACCANTTTTTCACTTTTAATTAAGATTTATTAAAAAAAAAAAAAAATCCAGTACTGTTCCTGCCTTGGTCTTTTTCATCAGCTACTCTGTGGGGGTGACATAATTGAAAGTTCCATTTAATGGCACATGTGACACAATTTTAAGTTCCATTTGCAGGCACACAAGGACAGATAATTCTCCATACTCAATGTTTTAGAACTATGGTGTTTTGCCAATGGATATGATGCAAAGTGAACAACATTGTGTTTGCATGCCTATTGGAGCACAACGTGCAGTGCAACACAATGCCATGTGTCAGCTTTTGTCTGCTAATGGCAATGACCCCTTGAGCCAAATTCATCAATGTCTCCGAACAATAGATTTCTTTCTTTTTGATGTTTCTAATTTAGAGTAACAAATGGTTTTTATTTATTTCAACTACAGCTAGTTCTGATAATAGAGTTGGACTGATACCCACAGAAAACAAAGTCGTGTGTTCATGGTTTCTTCTCTGCTATTACTGCAGAAAAGATGTAAGTTGAAAATACTTTAATATGGTACAGGTAGTCTGATTAAAAACCACTTAAATTCTCGTCTCTCCACGCTATCATCACAAAATTATCTTCATTAACACTTTTTTCCCTCCTCCATTGGAAATTGCATAACATCGCTGGGAACAATAACATTTTCAAGAATAATCCATAGTTTGGCTGAGGGAATGACACTGCTCACTACTGGCAAACTTCTTTCAAATTTCAGGCTTGTCATTCTCTCTGATTTTCATAGCAATACTAGCTAACAGAAGTTTTTCCAATTACTGCTGAATCTAGAACCTTACGTCTAATGCAGAAAAGCATTACAAAATTAAAGAAAACTAAATTGAGATATCTGAAATCAGCCTTCGGCATGGAGCAGCCTGGCAAGTCTGAAATAATAGATATCAGAGGACAGATTACATCAAAAAAACCTTAGTGGACCATGATCTTATATGCACATCCCAAATTGTCTTGATCACCAAAAATGAATGAAACTTAGCAGACCACTAAATCAAGACAACTGCCCCTTTATATCTCCAGCTCACTAGAAACTGCAACTACCCAAGGAGGAGAACCTGGTTGCAGCAATCTTGCTACATATCTTCTTCATCCAGGACTGTGGTAAATCTTGTGTGTGAAAAGCATACACATCTATGAATGAATAAAAATGTAGAAATAGTTTAGTTATCATGTGGCTTGTCAAAACCTGTCCCAGTTTGTCCTCGTGAGGCTCTAGTTTGTTTTCACTGCAGGTTTTCATGCTCCAGAGGCACATCCGTCTCCAGGAGTCCTCTGGATGAAGAACAATTTGCACACCTGGTGGGTTAATACAATGCTTATTCTTCAAAAACCACCAGCCCATGGAACCACACAATGCTTATTCTGTAGGATCAGGTTAAATGCTAACCAAGAAGAAGAATAGAAGAGTAACCAGCCAAGTTATGCCAACTTTTCTCCTCATCTGGAAAGTAGCAGCTCACCAGGCTGTTTTGGGGTCTCCAACCACCAGGGACCACCAAAGAGACCCCCAGTACAGAAGAACACATATGCACAGGGGAGTGAACATAAGTTAATGATTTGGGGGAAATGATTATCATATGTATGTTTATTCCAGGAAAACCAGTGAAAGTGTGTGTGAAATATTTTATACAAACAGGAGCCTTTTCTGTAGTCAGCATGCACAGAGTTTCAGAGCAAATATCCCCTGGTGCAACTGCCCGAATAAAGAATGCCTGCTTCTTAATGTTACATTGATGTTAAGGAGTTTTACTTTACCAATTTTTGGTAACAAGACCACTGCATTCTTCTGTAGGGAGACAAAGCCCACAGGTGGACCAAGTAGAAGCACAGAGAAAAGCACTTCTCTTTGAGGCCTCCGTGGGTTGCCTTTCTAGAATATGTCGAGGAATTCTGCCACATTGCAGAATTTTGCCTGTAGAAGGTCGCTTGACCATAACCACAGAAGGAGAAAAGAAACAGACATGTGCTATGCCATCTCTCTCTCTCAGGTGGGTTACTCTATACAAGCATGGAAGAAAACGCTAAAGCTCTTTGTAATCCATCAGACATACTTGACCTGTAAATCCAGTTTGCTAGGGTATTGCCTAGGTGAGAATTCTTTTAAACATTTCTAATGCAGATTAACACTTTGGGCAATCACTTATTCAGTAATTCAAAACCAAATCCTGAACCATTGTGACTCTCTTGCAAGCTGCATATTCTATAAACATGTTGGCACCAAAAGTGTGTGCTAATTAACAGATTCTTATCACAACATGAAGCACATCATCAAATTTTTTCATTGTCTTTGATCCAACAGTCACTGGCAGTATAACAATCCAGAGTAACCACTCTATCATATTACTATCCTCATATGCATGTTTAAAATTTGCATAGCTGCAAAGCATTAATTTTGTTCACAGTTGGGGTTTCTGTACACGGATGTCTCATTTGAGCATTTTAAATCAAGAATTGAAATCTTTCTGCCTAAACTTTTCTTCATTAATTTTCTACATCCCTCAGTGATGTTTTAGCTGCCTTGGAAATAATTCCCCTTTGTAATGAGCAGAAGGCACTGGTTCTTTTGGATCATAATTCCTCTCTTGCCTTCTTTTTTATTTTCTACCAAGTCTTCCAGTACCTGAAGGGAGCCTACAAGAAAGATGGAGAGAGAATTTTTACAACAGCATGTAGTGACAGGAGAAGGGGGAATGGTTTCAACCTGAGAGTAGTTTAGATTAGGTATTATGAAGAAATTCTTTACTATGAGAGTAGTGAGGCACTGGAACAGGTTCCCCAGAGAAGTTGCAGATGGCCCGTCCCTGAAAGTACTCAAGGCCAGATTGGTTGGAGCTTTGGGCAAGTTCTAGTGAAAGGTCTCCCTGTCCACAACAGAAGGGTTGGAACTAGATGATCTTTGAGGTCCCTTCCAACCCTACCCATTCTATGATTCTATGATTCTATCACTTCAGTAAGTAGAATATTTTGATTAATTATTTGCCTACATGTCTGCAACCAAAGTAGAAATTAAAATGCGGATATATCTTCATATGTTATGAAAGGAATTCCATATAAGAACAATTAGGAGTTGTAGCTTGTCTGTAAGTGCTTGATCTTTCACTACTGTTGTCGAAAAAACACCTACATTCACAGGCCCTCTTGACACCAGAAATTAGAGGGAATGCCCAATGCTCTGTGATCATTTTGCTCATCAGGGAGAGTATCTGTTGTGCTCTTGCCTTAGATCTATATATTATTTTAAGAAGACCAAGGCTAGCAAAGCTCCCTGGCCTGAGAAAAGAGAGGGCTTTGTTCTTCTACCTGGCCCTTCTCAAACTCATGTGTCATCTTAGTGGGGAGCTGTGCCAGCAAGAGCAGCATTTGGCTGACAAGACAGGTGGACTGCAAGTCTTATACAGACCTTTTTTACTTCTGTTCTGCCCTAATTGGTGGGTTTGTGCTTTTTTTTTATTTCAAAAGAATGACATTTCTAGTGTTTTCAGTGAAAAACAGGATTTTTGGATTATAAAAATCTTTGGTCTTCAACAGGGAGTTCACTCTGAGGAGAATATCTGAGCAGGTCTCTGTCAGAGTTTGCACCAGGTTAGCCTTCCATTCAATTGTCTATAAAGAAATATCTCTTCATTGTTGGAAACCATCATATGATACTTCCCCATCACTTTGGAATTTAATGTAAATGTCATGGTCACCAAGCAATCTGAGCATGGTGTATTGCAGGTACTTAAAACAGGGTCAGTGCTAAGTGTAGAGACTAACAGCAATAAATAAGAGATGCAGGTAGAAAAATAAATGAGAGAAGAAATAAAGTCAAGGGACAGGTATTTATTTCTAGGAGCTATAAAAAAATTGCTTATTTAGGGACTCTCTATTTTGCTTTTTCCCTTTGACAGTTTTGAAAACAGGAAAATTTTCTTATCGCATCAAACACAAATAGCAATATCTAAGGACTATGAGCAAGAATCTACTTACGTATCATACATGTTTTTGTTCCAAACCTGGCTTGCATCTGCAACTGCATCTAATGCAAACAATTTTAAAGAATGGAGAATGGAAGTTTAGTTATTAGGAAGAAATTCTTTACTGCACGGGTGGTGAGGCACTAGAACAGATTGCTCAGAGAAGGTGTGGATGCCCCATCCCTGGAAGTGTTCAAGGCCAGGTTGGATGGGGCTTTGAGCAACCTAGTCTAGTGAAAGGTGTATCTGCCCTTGGCAAGGGGGTTGAACAAGATGGTCCTTAATGTCCCTTCCAACCCAAACCATTCTATGATTTTATGATGATTCTGTGATCAACAGAGATAGCAGGAAATCACCCTATCTGACTGACATTTTCAAATGTTGATGTTTCCCACAGAGAGGAAAGTTTCCTCTAAAGTTTCAGATGGAAAATACTGAAAATATGCAAATTATTGAAGACTGCTAGGACAGTCCAAATCCAAGAAAATAAATTTAATATTTTGTTTGTATGTTTGCTGTTATTGCATGCAGAGAGAAAAATTAAGCTTGTAGACCTCAAAACCGTCTACCAATTTATAAAAACCAGTATCTGAATAACAGGTTGGAAAAATATTTTAGCCTTTTCTCATGTCTCTATCAAAGCAAGATGATAAACAGAGACAGATGCTTACTGAGCCAATTGGTACAATGGTTAAAATCTTATTGCCTAAAGCAAGGCTTAAATCCCAAATCCAGAGCCACTTGGAATCATGCTCAGCCTCTTTGTCAGAGTGACCTTGGAATCATGCTCAGCCTCCATGTCAGAGTGACCTCAGCAACTTGATAATGTCGACATGTCTCATTGTCCTGAGGGTAATGATGTACACTGGAAAGGTCCTCTGCATCCCTTTGTTGTAAGTTCTGGCAAAGAGACTGTGGCAAACAATCCAAGGAAAATAGATTTTTAATCCAGTGCATTTCTGAAGTGAACATCTAAGTGAGACTTAATAAATTTTTAACTGTTTTAATTCTACCATCTAAATAATGAAAACACAACCACGTAGAATATCTTTCAACAGCATACTAGTGAAACATGCTGCAGTCTAATCCTTTTGCTTTTCCTTTTTTCCCACAGACTGCTGTGAAGCCATACAGGTGCACACAAGGTTGTAGGTTCCTTTTATCTTTGGTAACACATCCAAAGCTTAACTTAGCATGAATGCTGAAAGATGTTGCACTAACAACAAATGAGATTTGCTGGACCAAACTTTGCAGCATACAAACTCCTTTCTTTAGTGAACATGAAACAGTGGGTTTGAGATAGACAGAGGTCTGGACTTGAAGATTAATTGAACAAGTAGCAGAAGTCTGTGCCAGCCTGAAGCTAAGAAACCTTACAGCCACCTTCTGTGCTTATTGCACTCCTGCTCCTTAAGAGAAAGAGGATGTTTCATATTCTCTAGGGACACATGGGAATGAGCTGCATGGCTTGTGTCCCATTATTTTTTCTTTATTCTAAGCTAGTACCAGTAGCTTCATGCTACTGTACATTACAAAAAGGGAGAACCAGAGGCCTAAACCCACCTCCCAGATGCTGCTCTCCAACAGTGTAGCAGGGAATGGGAACAAGGAGATTTTATCCCCTTTACTTATAGTGTTTAGGTGATATGGCAGAACAGTGTACAAACATCCAACTCTTATAGTGCCCTAAGGAGCACCCTGTAGAGTGCCAAAGGTTTATGGAGAATACACTGTACACAAGGAAACCAAATCTTAAATCCTAATTTGACACCAATTCTAAGATATATTTATTTATAATTACCACTAAGTATCACACCTAACTGAACTGGTCATGAATGAAAATCTTAACAGGACAGGACAAAAAATGGTAAAAAGGCAGTGATATTACTAGGTACACATACCATAGTATTAGTGTTTGACTGTACATGGACCCTGCAGATAAAGTGTTTCCCGATGTCCTTCTAGAGCTGTGAACACCTGCTGACACATTTCTGGGCATGTCCTACAGCTAAATGTCCAGCTGGAAGTGGAGGAACCTGACTCCTCTCACACTGTCACATCACAACTCTAAACTGTGGCTGATTTAACTTAAATGGTGGCCACTGAATGCCAAGTTTGTTTAACAACTTGTTCTTGGAAATGGACAAATACTAGTGTTTCACTGCATAAAGGTCATGAAAAAATGCAGGTGATTCCTAACGATGAGAGAAATAAGTTATACTTTTAAAAGCTAGAGGTAAAAAACTGAACCAGCCACAAAAGTGAAAAAGTAAACAGAAATCCTCAAGTTTAGTTTGTTTTATTAAGTCAGATCACTCGAAATAAATGCACATATTAATAAAACCTCAAGAATATCTCTACGAAGTTATTGCAGCTATACTGGCAACAAAATCAACAAGTTAATCAAAGCCCAAATTTCCAAGTTATACTGTCCTTAGGAAAGAAGGACATCCTTGCCTTGCCTTGCCTTGCCTTCCCTTCTCTTCCCTTCCCTTCCCTTCAGTTGTCCTTTTTTTATATTGACGCATTAAATCAGGCTTCGGTATTTTCTGAAGAAAGTTGGATGCACTTCTAATTCCAGCAGACTTAAAGAGTAACAGAGCAATTACATTGGCAAATTGTGAGAGCTCCTGCAAGGTTGCAGAACTGTAGTGCTTAGACTGGTGCCTAACAAGCTTACACATTGGAAATTTCCAATGGCTAGTATTTCCTATAGAAAGAACAAAGTTTTCTCTTCTTACTGACCAAGAACTATCAGTTTCCTTTCTGAAGTAAGTTAAATTCAAATCCCCTCACAAATTGCATCAGACAACAACAAAAACTCCTGAAGATCCAGGATTAATTTTATGTCAGATCACATGTACATTCTTCTGAAGAAGTTCTTGCATTTGTCTACAACGTTGGAAACTGTCCAGGACTCAGTGGTAGTTGGTAGAGACTGCACTTGACCCAGGGTTAAATTTAGTTGTTATGAGGTTCTTTCTCTCACGTTACCTACCCTGTTGAGCTATGCCACACAACTGTGGTGGGAGCAAAGGAGTGTGACAAAAAGGCTTTGATTTCTTCCCAGTCCAAGTGCACTTCTACATACATGTATGTATCTATATATACAAAAGTTTCAGACTCCCCACAAGAAAACCAAGAACACTACTATGTTTACACCTCACACATATCCTAGATTTTAGGAATCATAGACAAAAACTATCACTGGAAATTTTATTCACCTTTTATTGCTTCAAAATTGTTATATCTGCAACATTCTCCATATAAATGACTGTTTTTAACTCTCCCTGCAAGTCTCAAATCATCATCTGAGGTATGCTGCAATAAAGCATGCTAGTAAAGGGTGGGATACATGGCCCTTGTGAGGTATGCAAGTCTAAGAAATTATATTGTATTTGTTTTAACTGCACACTCTCTGATGAATGATGAACTGTTGTTACAGAAAAGTAAGACTTGTGTCTCATTAGACTGCATCAGAAACAACAAAATACAGGGTTCTTCATGGCATAATAGCAGGTCATGCATAGACTACACCTGCTAGCTACTTGGAAACTGATAAGCAGATGATCCCTTGAGATCTAATTTGACAGTAAAACCCACCAAACTAACAAGAAGAAAACCCACAAAAGATGACTGAATGCCCAAATATTTGTTCATACACTGCAAAAACATGTGGGGCAGAAATTAAACTGGACTTGATGATTATCAGCTGCAATACCTAGTATAATCTGGCCCGAAGATTTAGGGTTTGATAGAGCTTAGGTAACAAAACTTCACCTTCAGGGCTGAAAGCCCTAAATCATTAGCATTTCTGCATACTTCTGCTTCCCTCTGTTGCAGTTCTGTCCATGGGATATATAGTAGCTTTCAAGTATTTTGATTATTACAATTTTACATTTAGAAAAGCCTGGAAAATAAGCAAATGAGGTGTTTTTTTTCCCACATAACTGATGAAATGCACCTTAAAGGGGGTATGAGAGAAGTGGTGGAGATAAAGAACAGAATCGCTTAATCTCAGAGGTACCTGAACATGAAGTGTCAGGAGGGAAACAGCAGGAAATCATACTTCTACTTGAATTCTAGTTTCTACTGTTTGCAACTTAGAGTAATACATGAAAAAACCAATTTACTAGTGATCAAAACCAGTGCTATTTTAAAAATATAGGACCAGTTTGTTTTGTCCTTAGTGACAAAATTTTCAAATGTTCATGGTATAAAAATTCAAGGCAAGGTGGAAGCTGGAAGGATGAATTGTATCTGCCACAAGGCTCACAGTTCAGAAAGAACTGATTATGTCAAATGCACACAGTGTGCAGTAGATTTTGGCATCCTCTTAGTAATGTGGCAGATCTCAATAAAGAGAGTAACAATTTCATGGAAGTATGTGATGTGGAACTAAAGAGTTGTATTTTGCATCCAAGTCCTGGGCCATTAGCACATTTGGTATGGAAGGTATAGTGCTTCATAGAACCTCTCATATCATCAAATCTCTTGCTATAGAAAAAAAAGGATAATATTTCTTTAGTGAAGGACAGTACTGATTATTTATCCAGTTCAAAGTCCACTCTCAGTGAAGATGCCAGAAGAAGCAGAGGCACATTACTCTCATGGGGATAAATTTCCAAAGATGTGCCTCTCAGTGAACATTTCAATTTAACATATGACCACCTTTTTGAAGGTAGCAATTTTTCCATGTGGTTTGAGAAAGCATAGCAAAATCACAAGTCACAGCAGTTTTGAGTCATGCTCCTTCAGAAAAGAAAGAAATTGTCCTTGGCTTGTAGAAAGTTTTCCAATACAGATGCTTTTCCTGGAGCTTTGACAGCAGAGCTGTGCCTCTGAATTGTAAACAGAGCTGCTGCTTTGGCCATGAGAAATTTGGTTCAGAAATATAAATACTTTGGAATAAGATAGTGTTGAATTGTAACCCTGTGAATTATTGGAAAAGATGCAGATACAATTGGAATCCATTCTTTCACACATGCTCAGAAACCACAGCAACATTAATTTTTTTTCCTCAAATGCTTTTAAACTCACTCTATCCATTGTTCAGTGATTTGTAGGCTCTGCAAAAAAGCAGATGGTGTGCTTTGACCATTGCTTATTTTACCAGCCAATTTTGTTTCACTGTTGATTTATATCCTTTCTCCTGCTTGTTGCATCTGCTCATTTCCTGAGATTATTCTGCAGTAATTTTCCAGGGCAGGGGCGATTTCTGTGTTATGTGTGGATGGTGCCCAATGCAGGATGGGCACCCTAGTGCAAGCAGAAGTTAAACACTAAACTATCTTTTGGTACCATGTGCTGGTTTTGGTCACTTGAGGTATAGCTTCAAGTTTTTAACCACCCAGTTAAGAGACCCAGTAGACAGAAGGGTGCATTTCACTTGGTAGATTTCAGGAGAGGGTGTCTAAGGAGCAGCAGGAAAAGACTGAAAGACGGTCCACATAGCCTTCCCCAGGGAAAGATAAAAGTGAAAGGACATGAGCAAAGCAAGGAAAACTGTTGACAGTCCTCTCAATGGTACAAGCAGTAAGAAGTCTCGTATGAAGCACATATATGTGCTTCAGTATTTCATTCTCTGTAAGCCAATACATAATAGAAGTCCTCTAAGCCTGAGCTCTATTGTTCTAGTGAAAATGATATGACTTGCTGTGAAAATAGGTTCAAACGAACAGAGAAACTCATCCCAGTTACTTATCTGGAAGCAATTCAAGCCTTTGACTGCAGAGACTGTCTTGATGTGAACTGGTCCACTCACAGAAAATAAGGGGAGAGTACTAGGTAATAACACCACAGTTCAACTTCCAAATTGTAGGAACAAGTACATAATTTCTGGTTTAAACAGTTTTTCCTAAGCAAATTATTCCAGTCAAAGCGAACCATGACTTTTTAAAATGTCCCTGTTTTATCATTCAGCTCTCTTTTCCTGTTACTTTCCAATACCATTCAAGAATTGGTACAGACACAGAGCACCAGCTTCCTTTTGATTAGTCTTAATGCAACTCATTTACTTATAAACAAATAAACCAACCCTCCCAATACATCAGCTTTGATCAATATTTGCACTATACTCTCCCACTGGACACCTTAATCTGTAGGTCCTCATTTTCTGCTGTGTGGTCTGTGCATCAACTACATCACACCATCATGATGAGTTGCCGTCATAGCCATCACCTGTTCCATTTGTACATTCTAAATAAAGAAAAGTAACACTTCTGAGTTGTTATTTAAAATGTAAACTTTTTGGAAATTGCCGGATCAAATGAGATGAATCAGTAAGTGGACTTGTACTGTGTCTACTGTGGTACTTGCTGTTGCATTTCTACTCCATGAATAGACTATAAAATACTTCAGTTCCCTGGCACTGCAGGCTGGAGATTGTCAGATCCACATATCTGACCTGGCAGTGTGTTGTTACATTGCTGTTTTAAGAGAAGTTTCAAGGAGAAATGTCCATCATGTTTTGGAGTGGCAGCACAACAGTATGGTGGAGGAGAAATGATAGAAGCAACTAAAGCAGCAACAGCTGCCCCATGATGAACAAAGTAAAGGGTCACTGTTGTAAGCCAGGGCACCTGTCAGCACGGGTCTCCCACCCAGTCCGCGCCAAGATTAAATGGTGCCACCTGACACAAGTGCACAAGCACCCACATTGCTTCAGAGGGTGAAAATTGGAGAGACATGCAGGGACATGGAAGGACAGATGGCAAATCCAACCTAGAGGAACCACTGCAAAAACCAAAAGCTGTCAGCAGCCAACACACAAACTCTGCTTGTGGGCTGTCTCTCTTTCCCCACTTTTTGGGGCATTTGGATATTTTGATTGTTTATTGATCAGAGCTAGCGTAACAAAGCCTCGCCTTCAGTTTCTCACAGACATGTCTAACAGCAACAAGAAGAGTGACAAAGAATCTTATTGCTAAGTAACTCTGCTAAGTGAAAACTAGCAAAGGTTATGTAGAAAAAGTCACTAATGAAGCTTAAGGCAGGAAAGGACGAAATAACCATGATCTAAACTAAAGGAATATCAACTAGAGCACAAGCAGGAATACCAGCAACTAGCTGAAATTTAAACACACCTTTTAGAAGTATCTCAGAGACCTGTCCAAGCCCACTGAGTCCATGCTGGTGCACTCACACACACAGAACTGCTGTAACAACAGTTACTCCAAGATAATCTAAAGCAAATGGAGTATCTGCTGTACGCTGGGGATTGAAGGGAACAGCTTCTTAGGAATGAACCAGAACAGTTCTACCAGAGAGTACATTGCAACTTAGGAGGCAAAGCAACGGGGTAGGAGGTGTGGGGTCAAATCACTTCATGAATGAAGTAAAATGAAAGACTATTCATGCTGAGCTGCTTGATGAGAGAAGGCCGCCAACTTCCTTTCTGTTTTTGGAGAGACTGATGTAAGAAGAACACAAAGGTGTTTAAGCAAAGAAGGAATACACACTGCTGAACGCTGTCTGCACAGAAGTTCAGTAGCTGAAGAATGATAAAAGCTTCAGAGCCGGCAGACTAAGACAAAACTGAGCAAACAACTTCTGAATATCCCATTTTGGGCTTAGACACTTCTAAAGCAAGCTAAACACATAAATCCTGTTTCAAACATAGCCCTCCTTGTCAAAAAAAAGGCATCACTATAGGATATCATGAGGTTCTGTGAAGATTTTAGGGTTTGTGCTTCTGCTCTGTGGTAAAAAATTAAAGCCAAAGAAAAATCCACAGAGAGGAGCAGAAATGTACTAGTGTAAAAACAAATGAGACCAAAATCTGCCCCACAATCAGAGATACCTGTGAAGACAGAATATTTTTTGATGCATCATGCAACACATTGCAGCAAAACATTCAGTTGCTTCTGAGACTCTAAACAGTATGAAAATAGAGTTATATTTTAAAAAGTTGAAGCCATGTTTTTTTGTGAATTTGTAAAGTAAGTTTTTATCCGTCTGACTACTTGTATATGGAAGTGCCTTATTCAAAGTAGAACTGGGTCACTTTATCTTTTGTTTCAAAATAAATGTCCTTTAATTTTTTTCTGTGAAGGATGTAAGGGTAGGATAAGAGCAAGATGAAAAATTAACATCAACTCTTTAAAGTGTAAATTGCCTAGTAAAAGATTATCAGTGATAACAGCTGATTTGTAGAATGTGATGGTGCATCATAGAAGTGTTTTTTGAAATGCTGACGTACACAAGCCTCTAAAATAGGTTTTTATTTCTGTAGCATGTCCAACAGATTTTGTCTTCCCTTACTTCCCTTTTCGAGTATGTCAACAAGGCATGCTAAGATTGGCCATTCATTCAGTATAAAAAATTAATGACTTTGAAAGAATATGTAGGTGTTACAGAGGCATGGTTTCTGCAGTAAACAGTAAAAAAACTACCTTTATTTTTCTCTGGACTTTGATTTATAAAAATTATAAGCAGTAAAACAAGCTTTCTAAGGTACCTATAAATTTTTGGAGATTCCAGATTATGCTGGCACTTCAGGGTTTCAGATATCTATAAATTAAAGTGGATTCAGAGGGGAAAAGTAGGAAGGAAGGGCTTGTAAGAAACTGTTTCCTTTCCAGATCAATGTCAGACATCTCAATATTACCACTTTTCATATAAAATGTTACCAGCGTGACCTGGTTTTGTTATTAAACTGTCTTACTATGATAGCAAGAGAAGAAATCCTAGTAACCAAAAGTCAGTATCAATTTCTAGTTTACTGAACATTTTATATGTTTGGCATTGTACTTATATGCATTGCTGAGTCACACGTGTTAGTTCTGTCTCTGGAATTATGCATGGTTTTGATATTTGCCTAGACAATGTTAATACATTCTTCCAATTACACCAGTGCAATTCTCTAACTGTGCTACAACAAAATCAAATCCGGGTGAGACTAACATCACAGCTAAGTGTGGTATGGAGGGTTGCTCGGAGCAGTGGGGAGTCCCTGGATGCTGGGAGCATTGCCACCCAGGGCCATCCCACTGCCCCAGCCAGGGTGCTCAGGCACCCTGCTGTATCACAAGCCTTCTGTGCAACCAGTGCAGCTACTTGTCACAAACACCCTCTGGGCCTCATGACAATTCTGATGGAGAGCACCAGCTCTTTCACAGTGAGGTCAAGACACAGGCAATGTCACTTTCTCTCATCCACATCAGCTCTTGTAGTCTGCTTCAGAGGAGTTTTATCTCAGAAATATATACACAGCAGGAAGAAAGGAACCTTTTAATAACTTAAGGAGCAAGTGTTAACTGAGTTGTCCTCCTACAACAGCTTCTGGCATTGCACCCTTTATGTGCCTGCAGAGTGGAAACCAAGCTGAAGGTTTGCAATACTGGGAGTCAGCACGCCTGGGCTTTTCAGAGGCACTGAAACTGACACTAGTTTTCACATTTAACACCTTTGGAAGGAGGGAGAGAAGAGCCTACATATGATACACAGACCCCAGCTAGTTCATTTTGTCGGGTCTAGTGGGAGTAAAAGCAGAGAGAGAAGCTTGATTTGGACACACTGTAATAGTGAAAAAGTGAGAGAAGAGGATCCAGCAGAATCAGCTGCACTCCAGGCTCCCAGATCATGGTCCCTGGACCAGACACTGCAAAGTGAAGTTGCCTCAGAGCCCTACAGGGAGATCCTATGGTATGGGGAGGGGAATATTTGGGGTGATACTGGGGCTGAGAAGGAAAAGAAAGTGAAGAGAGAGGGTATCAGCCCCCTCTTGTTGTAGTAGAGCAGATTTGATTCACAACAGACATGTGGTTCTTAGTGACAGAAAATTGCACAGAAATAACCTCTTCACCTATTTTTCTATTGATTGCTAAAACACACACTCTAAAACCATACTATTGAAAAACTCTACAACTTGAAAATTTCTCAGTGAAATCTACTGTGGTCCAGAAGCACAACAGATATAAGGGAGATGGTGAACATTTACAGCAGTACCCTCCTAAAAAATCCTTAGTTTCTTACCCAAACTACTGTATTGTGTATTTCTAGTGCTGAACTGCCCAACTTGAATCTGTAGGAAGCAGATGAAAGAGATTCATTTTCATCCCAAAGTGAGGGAGTTGTAGTACACATTGTGTGTGCACCTCAAGGTTTCTTTGATCAAAAGGAATATGTAACCGACTGCTTAACATGTTAGAGGGTCCTCTTCTGTCTTGTACCCAGAGGAAGGTGCTACTGTTAGTCAGTGGTTACAGAAAGCTAGATGGAAGTAGTGCAGAAACTACCCAATTCCCCACATGTCACCCACAGCAAGCAAAACAGGAAGAAAAAAAGCAACAGCAACAAAGATTAACACACAATGAAAAAAAAGCTCACCAAAATTCAGACTTTTTGATTAGGTACTACATGTGCCTGACACTTCAAGTAAGTCAATAAACTCAAACACTTCAAATAACTCCAAGTAAGTGGACAAAGTGTTACAACACCTTGAACAAACATTTCTAAACCTACTCGTGACTAAATGTTCATTCTATATTCTAAAAAAAGAGTGATGATTGGCTTGCATCCACACTGAACTTCTGAGTCTGTGAAAATTTCGAGATGGTGAGTTTAGTATACTTTAATTAAGGAAAGGAAGTGTGTTTCATATCTGCATGTCACTATGTCACTTCTTCTGTCATCTAAAACTCTCATTTTTTAAGACAGTTTTCCCATGTATTTGAGTCATTTATGCACTATACCACGAAAGTTTTCTTAATTAGAAAGAAAAGCCTAGAATTTCTATTATTCCTATTTAATGAATTATAGAGGCTATTCTTTGACACAAAGAATGAATAAACCCATTTTGGATAAACAAAATTTAACCTGATTTTTTTACTTGCTTTCTTCTACTGTAATATGACAGATGCTTTCACAGAATGTCTATTACAGAAATTTGTTTTTATTTTCTATAAGTTCACCTCACGTTGTTCCACTCACTCAGGCACAATGTTATTGTAATGGAAGGATTTTGTCATCTCTTTCCTGCAATGAAAATCTTGCTTCACTCTTGATACTTAGAGGACATCCATTTAAGAGAGACAGGAAAGACATGGACCTGTTGGGTCGGGTCCAGAGGAGGGCCTTGAAAATGGTCAGAGGGCTAAAACACCCTTGGGAGGCTGAGAGTGTTGGAGTTGTTCATCCTGGAGAAGACAAGGCTCTGGGTAGACCATATTTTGCTGCCTTTCAATATATAAAGAGGACTTAAAGGAAAGGTGAAAGTTGACCTTATACCAAGGCCTGTAGAAATGGGACAAGGAGCAACAGTTTTCAGCTGAAAGAGGGCAGATTTAGATTGGATATATGGATCTATTTTTTATGACAGAGATAGTGAGGCACTGGAACAGGTTGCACAAAGAAGCTGTGGATGTCTCATCCCTGGAAGTGTTCGAGGCCAGGTTTTACAGGGCTTGGTGCAACCTCATCTAGTGGAAGGTGTCTCTGCAGACAGAAAGACAGAAAGTCTTGGCAGAAAGTTTGGATGAGGTGCCTTTAAAGGTGCCTTCCAAGGCAAACTGTCCTGTGATTCTACAACTTCTTAGTGATAGATTTAATTCATACAACAGGATATTGTTTTCCTACACAGACCACTCTGTGTGAGGAGTCAAGGAGGTAAGGGCCACGTTTGTATGTCTCATTCCACAGTCTTTTGCTCTGAAACCCATGCCTCCTCTCCCCTGGTGCTTCCAGTCCTTTTGTGTTACTCAAGAGACCTTTTATTCCAAGGCTGTCTCAAATGTTATTTCTTCTCTGCAATCCTGTCCTTTTACTGGTCTTTCATTCCAGCCCTTAGTTCACTGCCTTTGCCTGGTAACCTTGACCTCTTGCAACACTTCTCCCCTGACCCCACAAATCTCTGTCCCACAAAGTTCTCAACTCAGATGTCCAGTTTGGGGCATGATAAATACAGTGCAGTTCAGCCGGTATGAATGTTTACACTGCTTATATGCTCAAAGTGAAATGCCTTGCTGGGTTTGGCAGCCACAGTCAGTCCCACAAAGAATTATACCCATCTTTCATAGAAACCACAAACAGCTTAGAGGAGTTTCTTCACCTTGAATAAACCTAATCAGAGATTCCAAATTGGTTTTAAAGTTACTCCATCAACCACTCTGCTCACTACAGCTAAGAACAATCTTTTGAAACAACTACCTGAGAAGGCTGGGTATTACAGCTTATCATCCTCATCTAAAGGCATTCAGATGCTTTGAAATCTGCAGCCCAACATGAAGCCAAAAAACCATCTTTCCTCCTTTTTGTAAGTACTTGAAATACAGTAAGTCTTCATTAAACTTTCTCACTTGCCAGGTGGTTATTTTTAAATTTATTTAAAACAGGATACCCAATAAACAACATAAAGTAGGTATTAGACAGTTAATCTGCAACAATACTAGTTGTGGTATGAAGAAAAATTCAGGACTTACAAGCCCTCCATTTTTCTGTTTCAGTAGCAAATAATGGTATCTTGGTTGGTGGTTAAACTGCAGCAATACTAATTGTGGTATCAAAAAGAGTTCAGAACTTATAAGCCCTTTATTTTTCTGCTTCCATGGCAGATAATAGCAGCTTAGTCCACTTCTAAATGATACATCAGGAAAGAAAGGGAATCTTTCTTCAGAATTTCTACAATAAACTGATGAATTCTCGAAAAGAAATGCAACTTTAATCAGTATATAAGTGATCATCGTAGTGAACCCAACTTGTTACGAATTTCCACCTAAAGGCACTTTCAACATCTGTTTTTCTCTATTAGCAAATGTTGACTTTTTAATGAGATCATTGCTGCAGTCTCATGTGATGCTATTTCAGTTTGCCTCTAATTATAAACTCAGTAGGTCACTACACAGCCTGAGGGGGACACCCCCCCCCCAAAAAAACAAAAACCACCAAAACAATCCCCAACCAAAAACCCAACCAAAACCAAAATGAATAAGGAAAAACCCACAGAGAACCAAATTTATCAATAGTCCCAGTAGAAATATCAAGTACAAACTAGGGGCTGAGGGACGAACCAGCAGACAGTTTCACAGTTTTCATTTTACACTGAAACAAACACTAATACATCCTGAGATTTATTAGATTTAAGCTGTGCATGCCTGGGTGTTTCACTTGCAGGAATACAGTGCCATCACGTCAAACTTGCAGCACAGAAGTTCCAGTCTTAGAACATCTCTGTCAGTTCTCCACAGTGAGAAAGAATGACAACACAGATATATTAGCATTGTAGGCCAGATGAGGAGTGTGTTTTTGAAGAGAATTTCCCAATTGCCTTCACATACATTGGTCCCTGGCCTGGAGCAGGCTCAGACCAGAAAAGGTATATTCCTTCTGGATGACACTGGGAAGTGAAATGCTTTCCACAGACTCAGCTAGCGCACTCCAACCACTATTGGACATTCACGTCAGATGATGAGACTAGTGCCTCTTTGAGACAATTTCACCCCCACCTCCAAAAAATGTCAGAGTGCCAACACCAGTACCATGGCAACAACCTTGTTAGTGTCTAAGTCTACTTACGAGGATAGATTCAGCTGAAATGTAACAGGACCACAAACAACTGCAACTCTGATGGCATAACTGCAGCACTGAGAATGTTTTCCTTGACCTTAAGCAGTTTCCTATTCCTCCGGGAAGTACTGAGAAATTTTAAAAACCAACTCATTAGCAGAGCTTCCTTACAGAAGGAATATTTGTCCTTGCAGCTACACAGTTAGCAATAATAGTAAAAGAAGGAAAGATTGCAGGAAACTATTGTTGAACAATTGAGAGCACTGTTTTGCCTAAACCACAGGAGGAGAGGGAGGAAGGGTAGGATAAATTTACTGTGAATACATTTAGACTGTAAATAAGAAAATATATGTAACTCATAAAGGAGTCAGAAGTTGAAAGCATCCCAGAGGTTCCTGTTATCATTATTTCTAGCCCTTTTTTTAAAGGGATTATAGAAACAGCTGTCTGCGAATGCAGCACATTGGACTAAATCTCTTTAACTCTTATTTTCTCGTAAGCTCCCCCGAGAGATATGTACTATGAGTTAGTACATAATATCATGAAGGATGAAGATTTGTTCCCACCTAGATCCTGTGTTATCACTGCCTTAGTTGGTGAGGATCAGCACAGTTCCTCCTCATCAAAGACTCCTTTGAGGCCTGGAAGGGAAGGACAAGACAGTGTAAGCAAACTGATAGGTCCCCACTGTTTCTCATGTTGCTCTTTTCACTACTTGTCAATACAATAGTAAATGCTTTTGTTAAAATCTTCTTTAGTTTTTATGGAAGATTGGCAACCAAAATCATGGTAGTTTAGCAGCATATATATACAGTTGATTACATGGTTATCAATCTTAACATAATAAGATACTAATTTTTACATAAAAACACTTCTAGTGAATGTGGCAAGAAACATGGCTGGGCATGCAGGCAGAAATACGTTTATCTGCTGATGGTAAAGGCTTACAAAGATAGATGTAGCTGTTTGAAATTCACAATTTTCCACTTTATTCTAAGAGCTGAAAAATGTTTCACAATTAGGAAAGTCTACACTACTCCCTTCTTGAAATGTAGAGACAAGTGATGAGAAGTAAAAACTCATTAGTAAAAATGCCTATCAGACTTCACATCTAGACAGAAGGCACTTTAACAGAAACTGTCTTACTGACAAACTTACCCAGTCACTGCAAATGGAAAGAAAATGAGGAATGGCTGAGAAGAGAGAAAAGATGCCTCTTCAGACTTTAGCAAATCCAACATTAATTTCTGGTAATGACACCATCCATTTAATTGAAGCCAGCTTACAAGCTGGGACCATATTCATCATTTATGCCTGGAAATCAGCAGGGAAGATAAGCTGCAAAACAAAAATCAATGGAAATTTAATCTTATCCGTCAGTACAAGTCCAGAAGAATATCAAGTGACTTTGGTTTCAGGATGAGAGGTTCACATGGTTTAGAGCTGCCACAGAGGCAATCCTTTGTTCATCCAGAGAAGATTCCCCAGTACCCTCAATAACAAAAATGTGTATAGATAAACACTTTATTTCATTTTTCACGAGGTGTTTGAAGAACACAGTTCTAGGGAGTAGATAAAGGTTCCCAGTTATATTCAGATTTATCACTATTAAGGAGACTGTTAAAAATAATTTCAGATTTATCTTTAACCATTCATAAGTTACTTCTTAGATCTCCAATGGCATTCTCTCAACGAAAACTTTTCAAGGCTAAGGACAAAGGGAGAGATGTCGTCCTTCCTCCTTTTCTGCAACTGAGACTTTTATGAAATAAGCTTAAGTGTTAGGATAAATACTAGGCATAGGGCGCTGAAGTTACGGAAGCTGCTGCAGAAGGCTGACTGAAACCAATAGCCTACTGATGTGATGAAAGTATAAAAACTGATATTGAAAATACTGCCTATGTAGAGACAGAGAGAAGTCAGAAAATTGCTGGTGATACTGCTTTCTGAAAAGCACTTGTCAGCCACATTAACAATTGCTTTGTACAATGTCAATCAGTGTGACAATAAATATTTTTATGTGGGTTTCTTTCAAAGATGGTAATATAAAATAATACAAATATTTTATCAGAGCTAAGGATTTTTATCTGTGACAGTGGTGCCCCCTACATGCCAAGACCTAAAGTCAAAAGATCTGCCAAGTGCCTCAGTGAAGTTTGTTACTTTCCTTTACATTGTGTTTTGCACTACTCCAGATTGTTTCCCTTCCACATGCACCTCACTTACACCTCAACTTTAAGTATAATTTTTAAACTTTTCTGCCAAATCTGACACAACAGTTCAGTCAACACACTAGATAACATAACACTCTGAGCCTATGGGAAAGCTTTGTCATTGCTGAGCAAAATAAAAAGTTAGAGAAAATCATGTTTACAATAGAAGCAGAATGTTTTGTCCTGGGAAATTAATAACTGATTGAGACAGAGGAAAACAAGCACATGTAAGGGGATGCAAATTCAGATGACAGATGTGAAAGGTGGTAAACTAGAAATAGAACATGGTGGTCACTCCCTGGACAAGAAGCAGAGGGAATAATTCCTCCAAAGAGAGATTTGTAGTAAAGTCAGTAGGTTCCAACAAGGGCATCTGAGATTCCTTGGTGTTAGTGAAAGTTTTGACACAGAGATCAGAAGGATCTGAAATTTGGTCTCTGGCATTCCTCTCAAGAATGCCTGTTTTTACAGTACTAAAAGTACCTTCTTAGAGCAACGACCAGACTATTGCATTTTTCTGAGCCAGCAGCAGCTAGAATATCTCTGGTGAAAGTGAAATACTGCTTTAGAGTGTATATAATACTATATATATAATAAAAAGTATGTTAGAGTGGCATATGTTTACTATTTGGTCCACCATAATTTTAATTTACATCAGCTGTGGTGCATAATGGTCATTCATATCCAGCAGTGAGCCAACACGTCATGTTTGGTGCCACTTAGGACATTTTCAAGGCTGTAAAGAACTGCCAAGAATTGCAATAGGAGGAAGTCATTAGTTTCCAGCTCACCTCTACTCTACTCTACTCTACTGGGAAAAGTTCTTATCTCCCCACTGGGAGAAACACTCAAGTTGTTGTTGTTGTAATAAATATTGGCTTACAAGTTCTGGATGAATTTTAGTATTTTAGAGTAAATTTGTGGTATTCGTATAGTTCTATTGTCTCAAATTATTTTAGTTTCAGGGATCTCTATCAAGATAAAGGCCATCCTATCCATGACTCAAATTCAAGCAGCAACATGATTTCATTATGCCTAACACTTCCTAGAGGTTACAAGATTTAAAAACATGTTATATTATTATTAGGAGTCTGATACACCAGACACCTGCATTAAGTACCTCGGTTGCAGACACTTCTGGTGTGTCTAGAGAGTGACAGAATGACAGAATGACAGA
>VZRJ01006866.1:3820-38768 GCA_013397565.1 Ptilonorhynchus violaceus
CCTTTATTCACTTATTTTGCTCAGTCTCTGTTTCGGGTACTCCTATTTTAGGCATCAGGTTCCTATGAAAACAAAAGTGAAAATTTGACCCACTACAGACCCATTATTAAAAGGAAGGAAAAGCTTCTTGTACCTATCACAAAGGTCATGGGGCCTAGGTGAAAAATTATTATCCTATTTCCATTCAAATCTGCTGGCAGTTCTCCTGCTCCTGGACTCGTTCATCTGATCCTCAGCGGGGTTTGCTGGCACTCCTAGAAAAAGAAAATGAACTTCCTGGGCAAAACCAACCTGTTTAATTGCATCAACTTGGTATCTTCTAGGTGGGGTTCTGACTTTTATTTCGTGAAGTGTTTGCTGCACTGCTCTTCTTGCTTCCCCCAGCTTCTCAGGGGGGGGCCTTCTCCAATTCATTTCATGTTTGGCAGAGGGAGTGAGGCTGCTTGTAAAGATTTGGCAAAATGCTGCAGCCTGTGAATTAGGGAGTGCTTTAGCCACCTGAGCTGGGTTTCTTTTAGGGTTCTTAGCAAGCTTCTGCTTCTCCTCCTGGGGCAATCAATGAACTTTATCAGTTTCACAGATAACATTTGCTCCCTTTGCTCCAGTGATGTTAACTCTCTACCGTCCACCCAGCTTCTCAGTATCCCACTGCATTGGTGTGGACTGGATTTCAGTCTCCCCTGATTTCTGGCCAGACTTAAATCTTTCAGTAGCCACGCATGGCACTGTTTTAGTAGCAGTTTGCTGATCCTCGCCAATTTTAATTAAGGGTCGACATGCTAATTTCTCATCATCAGATGTCAATGCAAATGTTACATTTTGCTCTTTATCAGAACAGATTTGTTCACATTCTCTCAGCTCCTCTGCTGAACACAACAAAAGGTCTGAGTTACAAGAGCATGTTTCAGAGAATGTTATGGGTTCTACATCCCACAGTTCTTCCCACAAAATTCTCTCTCTCATTTGCATTCCAAAGCTCTGCGTGAAGCCTTTGGACATGATCATGTTCGGGAGCAAGCAATGCCTCTGCCTGAAACTTTTTTCAATTTCCACATTTAACTGAAAGTACAAGTCTTTCACCAAATCTTGTAAAGACAGCATTGTTTCATTTTCAGGTCTTTGAGTAAACAAGCGCTCACACTCCCAATTTTCTTGCTCCACATACACCCCAGGGGCAGAGGGGGGACTAACAAACTTTTCAAAGAAGGATAACAAAATATTTTCTTTGCTCTGGCCACCCAGGACTGCCATTTTCCCCCCAAGAGTTCTCCCAGAACCCCGTCACAGGAAGCTGTGCCAAAATTTCCAAGAGTTCCTACAGAACGAACCACAACCTCCTCCTCAGAGGAGGCAGTGAGGAGAAGGTTGACAGTGGCAATAGTATGGGTTTTAGTCAACAGCAAATGTGAGAGGAGAGACAGAGAGAGAGAGAAAGAAAGAAAGAAAGAGAGGGAGAAAGAAAGAGAAAGAAAGAAAGAAAGAGAGGGAGAAAGAAAGAGAAAGAAAGAAAGAAAGAGAGGGAGAAAGAAAGAGAAAGAAAGAAAGAAAGAGAGGGAGAAAGAAAGAGAAAGAAAGAAAGAAAGAGAGGGAGAAAGAAAGAGAAAGAAAGAAAGAAAGAAAGCAAGAAAGAAAGAAAGAAAGAAAAAGAAAAAGGAAGGAAGGAAGGAAGAAAAAGAAGTGGAGGGGAAGAGAAGTGACACACAGATTAAGTTATATAGTTGCCATGAATGTGGGAGACAATGATCAAGGTAAAGTTATATTTTCAAGGCATTTGAGTAGCCCTGGGTGTTCAGGACATACAGAACTATTAAAAGTTCTCTTTTTGCTAAATATCACCTAAGAACTTATACAAATGGGATAAAATTTTGCTCCTTGCTTAAACAACTTCTTTTTTTAATTAAATGTAATTAGTGGTAACTTTTGAAAACAGACTGAATAATTTGTGGGGTTTTTTACACTAGACTATGTCACTGTCTTGCAACTCTTCGTACTAGTTTGAACCTAGTATTTCTTCCAACAAATCTATTTTGAGTGGATAATAACAAAAATCGTAAAATTACTTGAGTTTTTGGAGTTTGGGTTTGGGGTTTTTTATTTTTTATTTATTTCCTTGGTTTCGTTTTTTTAAATTTTTTTGTTCTCTGCTGCTATTGCGTTGACTCAGCCCTGTAATATCTGTCTGGACGACTTGCTTGAGCTTCTTAGCCTGTTAGTGCTGAAGGAGGTTTCTTGGAAGCTTTCAGTGATCATTCAGAAGCAAACAGTGGTAGTTAAATACCTGTGGAAGAATTTATCTGTACCTCTCACTGCTTTCAAATCAAGCTATCAGTAGCCTCCAGCATGCTCAGCTGGCTTCTTTCTTTTCCTGAAATATCACTATTTTTGGATGGGTCAAAGTGTGTGAAGTTATGGAGGAATGACAAACCCCAGAAAACAGAGGGCCCTGTCCATGTCCCACACTTGAGCAGATATTCAGTCACCAGTTAAGGTTCTAATACAAAATAGTTGAGCACATCAGTAGTCAGAACCCCAATAGTATGTACTTAAATAACACACTCTGTCATGTGTCCAAGGGATGTGCCAGTTTCCAAAAACAACTCAATCTTCCTCATGCTTCTATAAAATCTTTTCATATTCAATTTACTGCTATTTGGGACTAAGTGCTGTGTCTGCTCTGAGAACAAGATAAAATAAATAAAACCAAACAAATCCATTAGACATCAATATTTTCACATAAATGATCCACTATCAATTTGGAGTGCAGGTTAAAGAAGGGAAGTGTATTAAATATGAATGTTCCCTGCTGCAAGAGAAAGCCAAGAGGAGATACCAATTCATCATTTTGCTATCAATAGTTAGTTGAATGGAACTACTTAAGCAAATTTTTCTCCATCAGTTCAATGCTGGCAGCAGTCTGAAGGGGTTTCAGGGTTGCAATGGAGTGTTAATTAATCCTGAATGTCTCACTGAGCACCAACAGGAACAGTCACTTTGACTGATGTAGCTGCACAGAGGTGGATATTTTCATCTTTGGGATAAGGATATTAAGAGAACCAAGGATTGCAGAAAGGAACAGCTTGAAAAGGAGGGGTGTGCATTACTTTCTGTCATTCTGGAAAAGCCTTTAGGGAAGGAAGAGCTGTGTCTTTCCGGAGATGCCTTCCTCAGTCCATAGAGTCTGGCACCCTCTGGACTGATGCTGTGCAGCTGGATGTGCTCTAGGGATGCTGCCTGGGCCAAATGCAACCTCCTTCTCCACCTCCAATGATGCAGTGAGGGGAAAGGCTTGTTTTTCACTCAGATTTGGTTTAAGAATTAACACTGAATAGTTCCATATCAATAAGACCTCATTCCTTCTAGACATGCCCCAAATCTAAAGCACTGATGGGACTATTACGAGGAGGGAAAGGGTCTTGAGAGCTGCTAAGGCAGATATCCTAGGAAAGAAATCTTTGGGAAACCTGGGGATATTCACAAAGAATTTAAGTCTTTGAATTCCTGTTCTTTTATTCTGGTACCAAGTTGCGTCTCCAGTGGTTGTAGACGTTGATTCAACTTGATATTGAAACTTAAAAAAAAAAAAAAAAAAAAATATTTTTTTTCTGGACACAATCCTGGACTTGACCTTGAGGGCCTATGTTCTCAAGCATATGATGTCTCCTTAATGGGCTGTTATTGTAAAATGTCAATTATTTTCATGCTTCTGTACTCTTTCCTGTAGGAGGAGGGAGGGAGATGCAGTGGCTAAGAGTCACAGAGGAATTTGTTAGGGATCTGGTGTCAGATTTGAGGGAGATTGTCCTGAGCCAGGAAACACCATTATTTGCCCAAAAATATTTCTTTGTGTCTACTAAAAACAGTCTTGGTGCTCACAAAGTAACCAGAAACGATGTGTGCATTAATTTCTCCCTTTTGACTTTCCCTCAAACAGAATTAGTGGCCCATGGCTTCTATTGCCTATTCTGTAGCAGGTGAAATCCAAAATAAAATATCTGTTACCAAATGCCCTGCTAATGAGCCAGCCACAGTGGCACCTTGATAAATGCCATTGGATGGAAGAAATTGAAAGCTAATACAAGGAGGGTTAGAAGGTTGTTGGGTTTTTTTTTTAGTTGGGTGGGGTTTTTTTGGAATTTGGCTTTGGTTTTTTCTATATTTATTTGTTTGTTTGTTTGTTTGTTTGATGTTGGCAAGTCCATTACACGAGAGAAGCTGGACTGTGGTTTGGCACCCCCTGAACAAAACGCATGGCACAAATCCTTTGAAATGGAAAAACCAAAACAAGCCTGTTAACTTGTTTTCTGAGTTTCTTGTGCCTTTTTCTGTTGTCAATTAACCTGTTTCTGTCTAAAATAAGTTCTAAGCAAGCATGTAAATTTCTCTTTAGAATTATTCAGACAATGTTCCCAAAATTCAGGGGGCTGAGGTGTGATCCAAGATTTGTTAACTTGAGAGGAAAGCTCACTTTGACTAAAGCAGATTCTAAATAAAACCTGCAAAGGGTTCCTAAGCAAATCAAAACCAAGTAAGCATGAAATGCATTTGATCCAGGGTACTGTAAATGGAAATATTTTGTGATTATTGCTGGTAGACATAGGAAAGGGAAAAGGTATTGCAATACTGCATATAAATATACTTAATACAGCCAGACCATCCTCAGCTACCTAAACTGTTTCACACCAGTTTCCGCAACTACAGGCTGGATCTTTCATAATTCTTGGGTGTTTTATGAAATTGGATTACATAGTTAGACAGCTGATATACCTCAGGCTATTAAACTGCAGAGAGGAACTCGTGTGCCAGACCATTCATCCTGTTTACTGTGCCTATATAGAAAACATCACAGAAAATGTGGACAGAATTTTTTATTTTAGGTTCCCAACATAGCAACGCTGTGCCTGGGGCTCCAGAGCATTACTCTACAGTAATTGCTGCTTCACAGAGGGAGAACTAGACTTTTTCTGCACTTCTTATATTTTTCCAAGGTATGCTTATTACAATACCCTGGTTTTTATAACAAACAGCTCCTATCAAAACATGTTTTTCACTAATCTCCACAGCTGTTTGTTTTGGGGTTTTGTCTTGGATGGTTTTCAAGGAATCAGATCTTTATAAACAAACAGCTTTTTGACTAGTATATAGAACATTAGCAGAGGAGGAAAGTTTGTCAAAAACATTGCTTCTGCTTATTTTTCAAAGGCATCAGTGTTGTTGGATGTCAGTCTACCAATCTGCGTGGTCCAGGATATATTTAAAACTTAAAATATTATGGCTTAATGTCTGTGACTAGAGCAAATTATGACTGACACAACTTTTATCTTGTCAACTGTATTTCAAAAGGGGGCGAGGTAACACTGCCAGCCTTGATGCTTTTGAATGTTGGCAAGTTGTTACTTGCAGTGGTATATACTGCAGAAAAATAAAAAGAAGAAAACAGCCCTAAATCCCATTGCAGGGACCAAAACTATGTGTTATCCTTTTCTAATTAAACAGTAATTCTCCTGCTGGTATGCACATGGATGAGCAATGAAACCAGGAGAAATCAAGGACTGATTTCCTCCACTTGGTGAAAGTTTCTAAATAACCCAGAAATTCTGGAGTTTTGCTGAAATAAAGGAATTGGCATTTCTACCAGGTGGGATTTTCTCTCCTTTGTGGTAATCTCACAGTGCAGGTCAATGGAAGAACTTGGGACAACCCCCTTGAAATTGTCTGGGAGGAGGAGTTACAGTGAGGATATCTGGGAACGGTGAGAGGAAAATTTGGCACTTGGTGTGGTATTTCCAGTGTCAAAGGCTTTGAAAAGGAGACTTGGTGGCAAATCTGGGTGAGAAAATACTGCAAGTCACTCAGGAGCCAGAAATTCTTGGGGGGTGGGTGATAGTGACAGGGATGGCAGTCACCAGGGAGGTGCTGTGAGTGCAGCATGGGCATAAAGCCCTCAGGGGGGCCATCACTGGTCTGTGCTGGAGCAGCACCACTGAAACCCAGTGCTGATGGAGCAGAGGCACCTCAGCAGCAGGCGGGTGGTTCCCACTGGGTCCATCATCTCCTCATGGACTTTGCCAGCCTGGAGATGGAGATGGGCAGAAACCCACCATGGTTAATAGTGGAAGTGTGCCCTGGGCAGCACAAGCCCTGGATGTGGGCACCTGGAAGGTGCTGGAGCAGGGTGGGGCTGAGGTGGTGGCTGTGGCCTGGCAGCAAGGGTGGCCAAGTGCCTGCCAGCAGGGCTGTGGGAGCAGGAGCACGGCCAGAGGCATGCACTCCTGGAGCACCCCTCTCCTGGAGGGGATCTCTGCCTGCTCCCGGCACATCTCCCACGGCTCTGACAGTCCAAGGTCCAGCTCGGGGCTCCCCCAGGGCAGGGGATGTGCCTGGAGCCAGCCTGGACTATGCCCAGTGCCCCAAGGGGACAGTGTGTGCTGGGGAGTCACAGATGGGCATTTGGGGAAGGCAGTGGCTGTTCCCTGGGTGAGGAGAAGGATGAGGGAACTGGGCTTTTCCTGGATGCACCAACACATCCTGGGGACACAGCAGGGGGAGAGGGACATGGCAGAAGGGCAGAGAGGGCACATCTGCTCCCCACAGCCTGACCTGGGCAGGTTGCCCAGAGAAGCTGTGGGAACCCCCTCCTGGGCAAGTGCCTGTCCTGTTGGCTTGGCTGTGACATGGAAGCTTTGCCAGCCACCTCCAAAGGTCCCTTCTGACATAAATAACTTCAGAATTCGGTGACTTGTCACTGTCTGGTACAGGACAGAAGTTTTTATGGGTCATCACTTCACTGCCCACCCAAACAGGGCCCTGCACAGAGTAGAGAGACTGTGTCATCCTCAGGCACTGAGGCAGAAGGTTCATTCCTGGGGTCAAGCAGCAGTTCATGCCAGCTGCTGAGGGAAAGGTGTGAGGCAGAGTTAGACACTGGAGACAAAGCCATTACGACTGAAATTCCAGGGAATCCATACAGAGATAACAGGGTTTTGCTGAGAGAAAGCTGTACCTGGGCCCAGCGAAGAGTCTGGATGGGGAAAGGCAGTGGCAGCAGAGGAGCACTCGTAGCTTTCCATTGTGTTCTTTGTTCCTGCTTTCTGTTTCCAAAAAGAAACAGAATACACATTCACTAGGTCAGTTGGGTCACCCAAGAAAACACAGCGCCACACAGAGGGAAGAGACCTGACATTCCCCTTCAGGGGAATGCAGGCTTCGACTTCATCATCTATACAGTAAACTTACAACATTTTAAAATGAATTTTTAAATGATAACTTGAATTATATAAATTACTGCCAATAGTGTCTGATAATAATAATTTGAGATATTTCAATTAGTGCATTAGCTTTTTTCTTTGTCAAATAATTTGTGGGAAACACTGGGATTTAACTAATTATGATAATTTTTCTCTATTTTTAACTCTGTTTCAATTAAACAGTACTTCAAAGGGCTTTGAGATAACTGTTTGAAAAGGATTGATAGTGATCCTGGTTCCTTGTCATCAGAAATAGCACAGGCACCCCCCCAACCTTATACCAGGAAGGGTCCCACAATATCTCATAATCCTGTGGGAATTGATGAACCCAGTGGAATCCGGCTCTGGGAAGACTCAAAATCCCTTTGTCAGATCAGAATTAAATTTTTGCCTCCTCTATATCGGGTGGCTCATGGTGGATCAGGGCAGGCAGGGGTGTGTGCTGCGTGAAACCCGGGATGTTTTCCTGTGTGAGGGTTTAGGTCTGTGCTGAGTTCCGAAGGCAGCGCCGCTGCGCAGCCCCAGAAAGGCTCTTGTGGAAACAGCACCGGCCTGCACAAAAGCCCAAAGAGCACGTGAGCAGAATAATGATTTCTCTCTACAACACAGATGGGCTGCTCCATGACAGCCACTTCTCTGAGTGTTTTAGTGGTACAGGGCTGAGGCAGAGCTGGAAAAGAGGGCAGGGGACAGAAGACACCGTGGGGGATGCTACTGACCACCAGCCTCTGGCCACGGTTTCTCCTGTGGGCCTTTAACCTCTCTGGCATTGGCTGGGAGGGAAATGTGGCTGGGCACAGCCATCAGGGGATTTCTGGAGTGTGTCAGGGATGACTTTAAGTTCCTGAAGGGGCCAAGCAGGGACAGGCAGAGCTGGACCTCCTGGTCAGCAGCAAGGAGGGGCTGCTGGGGAGGTGCCAGTCACAGGCCACAGTGACCATGGAGCAGTGATAGCCAAGGTCCAGGCACAGTGAGGATTCAAGAGCAGCAGGGGACAAGCCCCAGGCTTTACAAAAAGAAGGAAACTTTGGCATGGGCTGAAGAAAAACTAAAGTAAGGGGCAGGGGAAAGTGTGCAACACGGGGGTGCATTGGTGCAGATTTTTCAGGGGCCCCAGCACAGGAGCAGATGTAATGCTCTTCCATGGGACAGAAACTCCAGCACACTGGTAGCCTCAGCGTAAAAGCCAAATCATAACCACATTTTATTAAGCAAAAAACCCACAATCACACCATCGGTTCTGAGATCTGCACTGTTTTGTTTTGCAGCACATACTACTTAAACTGCACCTCTGTAAAATGTGGTGAGGGATCAGAGTCCAAGTACTTCATCTCTTCACTGTCTCCTGTGGGCTGAGCTCCAGGAATAACTCACTCCTTCTCTGACACAGGGCCAGCAGGTGACTCCCACGGTGCACTACACATCCATGTCAGGAGGGGCTTGAGGTGCAGCAGGAGTGGAGACAAAGCTGGACAAAGTCATTGCCACTGGAAAAAGGAGGGGACATGTGTACAGACACCCCCACAGGTGTCCAAGGTACTTCAAAAGGGAGATGCACCATGTAAATTATTGAAAGGAACAGTCTCAGGCACAGGCAAAGTAAAAACCCCAAAGAGAACCTCTCAACAAAATGTTTCAGTTCAGATCAATCTGACCAACGAAAATGTTTCTCCAGTGAAATTAACAATTTTGCTCAGGGAATTTCTCTTTTAATGGCACTATATTTCTTATCAATGTTTTTAGCTAATAGCTCCCAGTGGCCTTTATTAGGTACTAATTTCCTAGAAACTATTAATAAGACACTGGTAAGTCCCTTAGGTCATACTGAAAAATCTCATTGGAAATAATGGCAAAATCATTTTGGTTTTATATTTATATATACACACTGGGAAGAAATAGATATACCTCTAGGGACCATTGTCAATCCAATTACTCTGAAATTTCTCAAAACACTGATTGAAGTTGCTCTTATCTGCAGTCATTTGTCTACACCTTTGTGAGCTGCTAAACTAAATGCTGGTGATACACTCCAGCACATTAATATTTTTTGAAAAATGTTGTGCTAGACCCAAGCTTTCACTGATGGCAGTAAAAGCTGTGGTTTGGGACGTTATCTGATATGTCCATAAATTGACAGATGTAGAAGCTGAAGGGGTTTTGTTAATATCTAATTTTTACAAGACTGCAAAGTGACCAATGTCACAGACAGTAGATGCTGTGTAAATGACATCTTGGCTTTCCTGCTCCAGCCACAGCTCATAACCCACGTTTCTCTGGCCCCAACATCAAGTCTTTCCTTAAATACCCCAATTCTTAAATAAGAACATTACTAAAAGCCCATACATAAGCTCTGCATTACTGTTCATGACTGACAGGTGGGTAAGCACCCCATTTATTGTCTTTATTTTCTAATTAGTGGAACTATCAGCAGGCAAAACAAACCTCATTGCACAGTTTCTTTTTTTTTTTTTTAGGTTTTGGTTGCAAATTTACCCTGAACCCAGGGCTCTTCCCTGCCTTCAGCACAGGTGTGTACACTGTGGGTAGATGTAGGTCCAGAAAAGTGCAGTTTTGTTTACATGCTTCCATGGCAATGCTTTTTTTCTCAAAAAAGCCCCAACCTACAGTAAAAATTCAGAAAGAACCCTTTTTACCTTCTTGCAGAACAAATGCAATCAGTGTGCCATCAACAACTTTCACGAGCTGAGAGGTGTTTAGAATTACTTGGTAACTAAATTGCTGATGGTACATCTAGCCCCAGCATTTATTAAAATCATTGCTCTGTTTTCTCCCTACCAGCAGAAGAATAGAAAAGAGGAGGTGCAGTCAAAGTGGTTTGCAATTATGGTGCATAATGCTAGCTTTAAATAACAGAAATAACGCTTTTTATCACCAATATCCTTTACACGGAGTCTGTGCTGGTTGCAGCTGCCTGCCCGGTGAAATTAGGTGGATCCAGTTGCTCATTTGCATACCCTAATATTTTGATAAACCACTTGGCTTTTGCTGCCAACCAGCTCTCACAGCCTGGCAAGGTGGTTCATTTGGGTATTTCTGAGCTCTGCCTGGGTCTGCAGGCACCTGAGTAATTGGTGTTCAAACCACTAAACCCCCCAGTGACTATAACATTTCGAAAAGCTCAGTTTGGAAGAAAGGAGACTCAACTAAAGCATCATTTTTTGTCTCAGATTTAGGAAACTGCACAGATGCCTCTGTCCTACTCGCTGCAGAAACACTGAAATGACACCACAGGTCACCATGAGGCAGAAAGCTTCTCTTTAATGTTCTGGAGATCTGGAGGAGAAGCACATACACCCTGCCTATAGCAAAGGTTTAAGGGCAGGTAAGGACTGCTCCCAGCCAAAGGGTCATACTAAAGCCCCTTCCTGGGGCGGTGGCATTTTCAGTAGCCTGAAAAACACCTTTATTTTATAGGACTCCCTCAGACACACACGTCAGGAGGAGGACCAGCACCCCAGAGGATGTGTAAACCTTTAAATTCAAACTTCAGCCTCAGCCCTAACCCCTTCCACGGCCACCCTCCCTGCCCTGGTGCCTTTGTTTTCACACACACAGAGATACCAGACACGGATATGGAACCTTTGTGTTTTGATCCTTCTCCAAAAGTAGCCCCAGGCTGAGTTATGTAGATTTTATTTAACCTGTCTTAACTGCTGTTGAGGGGGATGTAATTTGACTGGCCCTGGAACAGCAGAGGCAGCTGAGAATCTTGAAAATTTGCAACCTGAGAGATAAAGTGATTGGGCAAAAACAGTTTCTGATGGGTTTTCCTAAATTAACTTTTCTCCCTCTCAAAATATGCACACAAGGAGAGTTATGTAAATGAATGCAATTGGATGACAAGCACAGTAATACCACCCTGATTTTAAAATCAAAATTGTCTCAAATGGCAAGTTAAATTGGACACAATTAGTGCAGCCTAAACAAAGCAGCTTACTTAGAGCTACCAGGTCTCCTAGTGACGAGCCTGATGGTCCCTGCTAAGCTTGCTGAGCACCCCCTGGACCTCTGCATGGCCCTGCCCTTCTTCAGGGCTCATTTTTTACAGTTCCTTACTTCTGAGGCTATGTGGGAAACCATGACCTGTAACATCAGTCCATTTACAGGAAAATAAAGAAACCATGGCATGCAGCCTGGTGCCTTCAGTGGCAAACTATTCGTTTGGAATCGCTGGCTAGAATTCAATGAAAAGAAAAAAGAGGCTTGGGATAAGGGGAGATTATTCCAGGATTTTAACACTTCCTGTTTGACAATCCTCTTTTTAACCTGATTTTCTGATGAAGTGCAAAATGAAGAGTTTGTAGCTGTCCTCCTCCCCCTGCCACTCAGTGTCTGAACTTACAGACTGAATTTGGAACAGTGACTTGGAAGGTTCCACATATTTCCTTAAAATCACGAATTTAGGAGAAAAAAAAGAGAAAGGGAGAGAGACCCTAACCTTTCTGTAGAAGAAGAGATGGCAGTAACTTTTCCCCTGGGAAGTGGTGACAGCCTGCCAGAGTTCGGGAAGCATTTGGTCAATGCTCTCAGGCTCGTGCTGTGGTTCCTGGGGTGTCCTGTGCAGGGCCAAGAGTTGGACTTCGATGATCCTGATGGGTCCCTTCCAACTCAGCACATCAGAGAATCACAGAATTACAGAATAAACTGGGTTGGAAAAGACCTTTGAGGTCACCAAGTCCAACCTGTGACCCAACACCACCTCGTTAACTGGACCATGGCACCGAGTGCCACACCCAGTCCTTTCTTAAAGAATCGTATTCTATGGCTCTGTCATTCTTTGTTTTCTGTGTACTCTGTCCTGCCTCATGTCCTGTTTCAGACAGTCCACCCTGAGCCCTTCCAAGAGCACAGCCTGTTTGCTGCTGTTCTCTGTGCCCGGGCTCCAGGTGCGACTCCCAAACACCTGGAGCATCCCAGGAGCTCCTGGCAAACTCACCGTGCCCCTATAACCTAACACTGGTCCCCATATAACAGTGCACTTAACATTATTAGTACCCTAATATGCTTCTAGTAGTTCCGTAAACAGTTTATTGCACTTCATGGAGAAAAGAAAAATATTTTTTTGGGCACCATTTCCAGCTTTGCAAGAGGCTCTGGGCAATTCTCTTTGGTTCAGGTCTCTTACAGTCACTTGTACTGAACTGCCCTGCTCTCCTGAGCAGACACAGATTTCCCCCTTTCCCCCACCATTTTTTTTCTCCTTCTCCCTAAAGAGAACTAAATTAAGCATAGAAATCAAGGAAAGTGGTACATTGTTTGATTTTTATTTTCTCATCCAGGTTGCTTTTTGCAGCTTCACTGGTGGACCATAACATCTTGTGTTAGGAAAGGTACGAATGGATAATCAAAAACAAACACACATGAAACAATTCTAAACTAGAAAATACCAACGGAAAATAAAAGGAATTCTTATGTTCTCCTGATTGCTTAAAAAGGGGATAAAGGAGCACAGTTTTGGACTGACTCCATATGAGTCAAACCTCTTATAACAGTCTTGTTTTTAACTCATATACAATCTTACTTTCTTTAAAGGAGTGTATATTTTCAGCTTACAATGCTGTTCCAAAACAGACATATTTTCTTTTTACCCTTTTGCAGGGAAATGCAGGAAAACACTGACATATTTGTAGATTGTCTCTCCCCAAGTGGACTGAATGTCAACAGCTGTCATCTACTTCCTCAGTTTTCTTAATTTTTTTAACAAATCTTCAACAAACTTTAACAAAAGTCTTGAGTGATTACTAACATACATTGTCATGAGCAGTCAAGCACTCTGAGAATTTTGCTGGATAAGGCTTTCCCAGGAACTTCTGTGTGTATGTTTAGAGTCATAGCATCACAAAATCATTTAGGTTAGAAAAAATCCTTAAGATATCAAGCCCAGTTGTTATCCAAGCACTGCCAAGCCCACCACGAGACCATGTCTGTAAGTGCCACATCTCCATGGATTTTAAATCCCTCCAGGGATGGTGACTCCACCACTGCCCTGGGCAGCCTGTTCCAGTGTTTGACTCAGTGGATAAATCTGGGCTTGTATCTCCTCGTGACATTTTCCTACTTCAACATTATTTTTTGCAGTTCTTGGGAAATGCTCGTATTGAATTAATACCCTTTAAAACTCGCTGCATGCAAGGCAATCTCACAGTATATAAATCCATATTGAATTTGGTCTTTCCTCTGACTCATTTTCTTCTCTTCTGGTTTAGGGAAGAGAAAGACCTCAAATGTTTCCCTGCATTGTATTTAACCCTTTTCTCTTCTGCACTCAGACTTCTCAGTTAAGTAGTCAAAACGCCTCTGAAAATATAACAAACTGGGGGCTGTGTCTCTGAAAAGAAGCAAACCACCTCGAAAACCACAGACTGGGTGCTGTTCAATGTGGTTTGCACTCAAGAGATCACTAATATAGCAAGGACAAGAAGGTGAATGAGGGACTGCAGCCTGGTCTGAAGAGGTGATGCAGGCTGCAAGGGGATGTTGGACACAGCAAATCGGTGAGGAAAGTCTTCCTGGTGGCATGAACTGTCCTGCCGGGTGTTGATGCCACCCGCAACAAAACCTGTTCAAGCTTCTGCAAGAGTGAATGAAACTCTGACCTTTTCCATTTCTTTCAGTTCTTTTCTCAATATCCATTATTTTAAACTCTCCAAATTCCCCCACCATGTGCTTGATTCCTTTGCACCACTTTTTCTGTCTCTCCCCCCATTCCTCTGTATGCTTGGCTTAGGCCAATACACCCCATCTATTTTGTTCATCCATCAGCAACAAGAGGTATACAACTCCTGTCATTTATGGGTTTGCAGGCCCTCTTTATTTTGCTAACAGTCCAATCTCTGGGAAGGAGAAAGCTCTTTAGGTGCTTCTAGCACGCTGACAGAGGGGCTGGAAGCTGTGCAGCAGCAGCACAAGGGTGCGTTGGCAATGACGAAGCACCGAGGTCTCGAGGTTACAGCACCAGACTGAGACCTGCACTCTAAAGGATCACCCCCATTAGCTGGAATTCCTCTCTGGAATTCTGTTTCCTCAGCAGTACAACGATTCTGGTGGTGTTTGCTTGCTTGATCAAACACCTTCTGCAGAGGGAAGGGGCTGTGTTGGAGGCAGGTGATTCCTTGCTGTGCGGAAAGGGTCTTGGTGATGCACCCGGGGGTGTTTTCAGTTTGCATGATTTGTGTCTGCCTGATCCAAAGAGTACCTGTGTTCTACTGCTTTTTGTCTGGAAATGTGCATTTCCTCCAGGGTAGTGGCAACTTTTTTAAGTATGTCAGACTTGGGTGTGTGTGGAGTGTGGAAGGAAGGGCAAGTCACTGTGCAGAGGTTGTTGCTGAATGAACTTAAATCATTACTGATTTAAGTCAGAGCAGTTGATGGGTGTCAACACCAGTCTCTTGCTGATGATACTGTAATGGACCTAAATATGCTGTCTTTTCATTGTGTACATGCTAAATTCCACACTGAATTAATCACTTGACAATCTGTCTTGAGTTTGGGGGGATTTTGCATGGTTATGTTATCTTTTCTTTTTTAACATGTCAAAGCATTTTCTGTCTTTATGGCCCACCACATCTGCCTATTTTTTTGTGATTTGAATGATTCATAAGGACTATTATTTTCAATGCAGAGTACACAGCAAACTTTTAAATGTGAGTCACTCAGAAAAATCCAAAAGTCAAAGTCACTGTTTTGAAATAACTCATGCCAGAAGAAAACTTGGATTGTTTTTTGCCCTGTAGCTCTAACTCAGTCTTCTGGGAACAAAAGTCACCACAATTCTCTGCATTCTGGATGGCTTAAATCCTTCTGAAGAAAGTCATGGGAGCTGTTGTGTAAGCACAGTGCAGCCACCTGCTGCTCCAGGGATCTGTGTCCTGCTGAAAACACATCTGAAAGGGCCAAAGGCTTTATGCATGGTTCTGGAAGCTTTTTCACCTTCCCCTTTCTTCCTCCCCAGTCTGCCTTACCAGCCTAAAGCAGCTCTTACTTCAAACAGACATAAGAGCTCTGCATTCTCTTCCTCTTCACATGGACATTTAAACTCCATCCTCATCATATCCAAGCAGGTAATGCTCCCTGATTCTCACCACATTCCCTTGAAGAGGGAAAGTGCTTGTCAGTTTTCCTGTAGATGAAGAAACGAAGCACAAAGCAGGGCAGGGCCGCGTCTCAGCTGAATTCACAGCCCAGGAGCACGGTTCCACAGGACCCATTATTTGGCTTAAAACTGAGATATTGCCCAGGTGCATCTCCCCCCAGCCCTCTTCCAGCTCCATGCTGCTTTCCTTGAACTGATGCCCAGTGCTCCTGTGGGTATGTTCAGCTAGTTCAGTTCACAGATCAAACTAGAAATATAATCAAATAAGAAAGAAATAAAAGAAAATCAAAATGTCCCTCTGCCCACCTGACCACACCAGCAGCTGGCAGGGTATAAGAGGTGCTACAGGTACCAAGGGCTAATGGGCCAAGGGATAGCAGTAGGCTGTGACTTCTGCTTTGGGCATTAGCACAGGGAGTGTTAAGCCTTATTTCCAAAAATGTGTTGTAGTGAAGATAAAGCTTTTCAGTGGCACCCCCAGTTGTGACTCAGGCTCCTCGGCTTCCTTTGCAGTGTGCCAGAGAAAAGAGGTGAATGCTTCCATCCAGCACCCATGGAAGCTGGCACAGTGCACACACACTTGTTGTGCATCATGAAGTGATGCCCATGTCAGGAATAATAACTTATCTGGGCCTAAACATAGCTGAAATGAGGCAGGTTTGCACGCTCGGTCACCACTTTCTTTAAATGTCAGGTCACACGCTGTTTTCTTTCTCTCTTAGTCTGACTTCTGTATCAACACAGATTTCATCTGACTCAGACTCAGTGCAGATGGAGAGCTGTCAGCTGCCCTGTAAATGACAGCCTGCCTGTCCCTTGCATAAAATACCACAGCTAATGAGGTGAGATAATTATGTCTATCCCACCCTCACCAGCCTTCCCAGAGCCAGCAAGATTTCAATTAGGGAAAGGCCAAGGAAGAAAGATTTTGAAAATCCTGAAGACTGTCAGTGGTGGGGCTCAAGTCTGGATGAGCACAAACATCACCGAGGAGTTTCACAGAGGTGGAAAAAGAACACCTCAAAAGAGAAATGCTGCTCCTTCTCTGGCCCTTGAGTCCTTGTGCATTTCTGAAGCTGCCAGAGCTCACACAGCTTCCAGCTCCCATGCAAACTGTAGCCCTACCTCAGCACACCTCTGGATAGACAGAAGAAGACCCAAGGGAGTATTATTGATGATAAAGGGTGAGATATCAGAACACAACTAAACGGTTGGTTCCAGGACTCACTGAGTCTGATGAGAAAATGAAAAGAGAACATGGAAATCTTAAGTTCAGCATGAAGAGATTTGGCACATTCTCAGCATTTTCTCTCAATATATTAGTTAGTCACTTGTTCCAACAAAGAGGGAGGGAAGGAGGGAGGGCAGGAGAATGATTCAAACTGAAGAACAGTGTTGGCATAAGAACAAATGGGCATCAACTGGCTATTAAAAAGCTTAAGATGTAATTCAGAAGATGATTTCTAATTGTCAGAGAAAGGGGGGTTATAGAATAGCTCTCCTAACAGAGGGGAGGACAGAAAGCTTGGTGTTGGACAGAACTGGATGTAATTTATGATTGGGATTATAGGATTTTATTTCCTGGCCCAAGAAGTTCCTGCCAGTTTGTTACACATTCCCACCTCAATAGCTACAACATCCTTGTCAAAATACTTAGGCATTCATGTGTGTCTCTGCTCAGTCATTTCAATGTGAGTGGAACAGAAACTGAGAAGAAGGCCTGGCCAGAGACTGTTATCTCTGCAGGTAATGACATGACTGATGGCAAAATAAAGGTGCCACGCAGCCCCTCAACTGCCCTGTGCAGTGTTTGGGCACCAGACACCAGCACCCCACACTGGGGACCCCGGTGGGAAGGGATGGAGAAGCCAAACTGAGTTTGTGCTCAGCACTCAGGACTGGGCCATGACAGCAGCCAGGGAAACCCAGGGTCTGTTTAATGTGCCTTATCTGTACTGACTATAGATCTTGCTGAAGGCAAGTGATTCTTCTTTACTCTCACATGGCTGAATTCCCTCAGCTCTAGGAAGCTATGGAGGAGCACAGGGAATGTGTGCATGTGCACAGTCAATTTTCCTCAGTCTCTTGAGGAACCACATAGTGCTTGAAATAATCACCAAGAAGCAATGAATCTTGGCAAGCTTCTTACAAATTTCTACTTTCTTTCTTTTTTCTCATTATTTCTCCTTTTTTTTCCTTAATTTTTAATCCTCATGATTTCCTGCCTTTCATTTCAAGTCATCCTAAATCAAACCCAGGGCTTTCTTTAGGCACTCTGTACTTATGCCATGAATCAGATTTCCTTTTCTACTCTTGACAAAACCATGGGAAGGTTTTTCCGAGAGAGAGAGAGACTTCACCGGCACAAAAGTGCAGTTCTGCTGCTGCTCTGATGAAGCAGAAGATGCCAACATGACTGAACAAGAGGCAGCATTTGGTGTGTTTTTCTGCAGTGTGACTGCCCTGGAAGAATCATTGTACAGGATGTTGCTAAACATGTCATTCTTGGCATGTACCTCATTTTCTGAAGCCTGTGGCAGCCTGGGTTACATCCAGTGACTGGAACAGGAACGAGAACAAATGCTCATGTTCACTCTCATCAGTGCCATTCACGCCCTGCCCATGTTCCCTGTCTTTATCATTGCTGATACTGGACATGGACTTGTTCCTCTGGCACTAGGGACACATCTTTCTCTACCCCTGCTGCCTTGCAGCCCACTGTGTGGGATACAACCCTGCTGTGACCACTAGCAGAACAGAAAATGGGGCAACTCTGCCACTTTTTTGCTCGTTTGTTGGTCGAGGCTTTTTGGTCTCTCCTAGGATGAGCACCCAGGAGTATCTGAACTACAGGGTGAGTAAAGTCCTTAGAACAAGCCATGATTAGTTTTGTTTCCAAAATCTTCTATGTGCTTTTTCTGATTACGATATATAACAAAAATTGCCTGACTTAGGAAACTTGGATGGATACCCACTGCATCAAACAGTATCAATCAATGGCTTCAGGCACTTGGTAACTCTGTCTTGGATGTGGAACAGAATCATCCAACACTCTAGATAATCATCAAAAAGCCCCAATGGCAGCCCAGCATGAAAATGTTCATGCTCTTCTCTGAAGAGAGAGAAACCTCCTGGAACAGCATTGTTAGCCTGCTGTGTTGCAAGAGGGATTCAAAGTGTTTCACTTTTGTGCTTGTGCTTCACTTGTTCCATGCCTATGGATGAGTAAAAATCCCTTGAAGCTCCTGAGTCTTCTCCAGCACTGTGTTAGAAGGCAGACTTCTTCTTTTCCAGTGTAAGTCACTACAGATATTTCAGAATTTGAGAAGTCCAGTGGAATGACACCACCATAAAATTATTCCCCCCATTTAGAGTTAGCAAGGTCAGGTCGTTAAGAAAATGTTATGTCTTTCTTGGACTAAGGCATCACTGAAAACCGAAGAGATAATGCTTTCAATATCTACATTCTTCTTCCTAATTGCTTCCCAGAGAGCAAAAGGTCAAGCTTCAAAACCTTCACAAGCAATATACTTTGCAGATAGCTTCTTAAGAAAATAAGAGAGATGTAAAATCAAGAACACTGCAAAAATGGGGGCAAAACCATAAAGACATTTTATGCAGAGGCTGAGAGGACTAAATCCAATTATTTTCATATATGTCACAAATCTCTTTTAGGCTAGGTTTAATTTGAGTTTTCTGCAGCTCACTTTGTTCAGTGTCCTGCAGGCACTACTTCCATGTGGTCTGGCAGATCAAGGTTGCTTCTACAGAGTCAGGAAGTTTCAATCAGTATTTTACAGCATTTCTCAAAGTTTTAGAGATATTTAAAATTATATTTTTTACACTATCTGAGAAGGCAGCCAGATGACACTTTATCTCCTTTGCCATGAAAGGGTAACCAGCTGCAAAGCTGTTTCTTCCTGCCATCCTGATGTGTCACAAAGAAAAGTTGGAAGAGAGAGTGAACCTGTATGTTAAGCAACTTAAAATATATTGCCTATGCATTTTAAGACATTCAAATTTTTTTTAAGTTTTTTTTTTAAATAAAAGTTTTGTTTCCCATACTTGTAGGGCACACCACCTGGGGAGGACCCTTTACCCTCACATGAGCAGAGTCATGTGAGCTCTCAGTGTTTCTTTCTCTTTCTCTGTTTAGCCTGAATCCCCTCTGCTTTGGAAATGCAGAATTTTCGAGGTACTTTAAGTCAAAGGAGTCCCACTGGAACCTGTACCTGGGTGAACACCATTCTGACACTCCTCAGGCAATCAGTTTAATTAAAGGTGCTTGTGCTCTGTTCTGGCTTTCTTGTTCTCTGCTTTCTGAGTATTTTCTGGGTGAGAAACATTTTCAAGTATTTTGGTCAGATGACCAGTCCACCAAGGCAAAGACTTCCCCTTTTACCAGTAAAATTTTCTGAAATTCCTACTGCCATCTGTTCATTGCGTACATTGCTTAATTTTTTTCTGGAGTCAACACAGTATAACTCTGTTCTTACAATCATGTTATAAAGTACTCCAAAAATAATTTCCCAGAAGTGGTAGCAGTACAGAGTTTATTAAAAAATAATACCATGATTTTTCCTCCTCTGTAGGAGAAAGCTCCCACAGAATTAGAGTTTACATGTCATTTGTACAGAGAGTGTACACACTAAGTTGAGTGAGACATGTGAAGAAGGATAGGATTCAGAAAAGAAATTCCCCTCTTTTAGGCAAGCACAAACAGATGAAGATCCTAAGAGGTAAACTCTGTTCCCTACAAAATCTATACTTCTGAAATATTAAATTTGGCACACACATTGCAATTCATTATTTTTCAATATTTAATAACCAAGCTGGTTGGGCATTACAAGAAGAGACAGGACCAAGTGCATGTCTTTAACAGTGTCTCATTTTCAAACTGCATCTCCTATTTTCGAACTTTCTAAGCTAATTCCTTTCCAATTTATGCACTGCAAAATATGAAACCAGGATAATATACATACTGACATGGGCCATAAAATAGTAACTGAATAACAGTGAAGTGATAGCAAAGGGGAGCTGGAGTCCATCCCTTGTCAGAGGCTTTAACTTTGTATCTTTATCACTTGGCCCTTTTGCCCTGACATGAACATCTACCCGGCTTTTCTGTAAACAACATCCTTGAGTCCATCAATCACCGGGGAGTGGACAGCTTTTACAAGCTAGTGATGGATTTTTGCAGACTGACAAATGGGTCATGCACTGCTTTTCACTGAAAGTACATTTTACAAGCTAAGGAATTAGCTGATTAAGTGGTTATCAGTGGCTTTGCATACTGAAAGCCACCAACCTTAGAAGGCTTGAACTTTCACTAAAACCATTTTAGGAAAAAGCTATTTTTGCAAAAGCCTTCTGTTTGGCAGCATTTCTGCAGTTACATTTCCTGTTTTTCTTGATTTATTTTCTTTTTGCAAATACAGAAGCATTTGGCTGATTTTTTTTCACCAGAGTTACTCACAAAATTGATGTTGCTTAGGACTCTTGCCTTCAAGAGCCAGCTGATGTACCTCAGTGATGAAGCAGCCCTAAAAACTTGCAATGTCCATTATGTATTCCTCTGGGACTCTGTCATGAGTGTGAAATAAGCACTAACACATGAAGAAAAACTGAGTGAGCAAAGCATTTTCAGCTCAGTGGACCGACAACAAAGTTTTCCACTTTGCAGTGAACACTGCAGGGTTTTGGTCACACCAGGCTTCTGCCATACATCCTGTGCCATAGTGAGTGACATGTGTTACGTGGTTGTACCCTTGAAATCCTGATTCCCTCTTTCTTTTTCTTCTTCCCTGGTAAAATGTTAATAATTTAGGAAATGGCACATTTCACAGGTAACTTTAATTACGGAGAGTCAGGAAAAGCAGCACAGGTTTCAGCATAGATCCTGATGATGTCCATGCACGTGTGATAACGCTGTGTAACTGGTTTTGAATACAGCAGTCACAGAGAACTTGTTCAGCAGTTGGGGTTGTTGGTGTTTATTCTTCTGTCAAGTGTTCTGCAAGGTAAGTACTCCAGTGTGGAGGTGGCCCAGCCCATCCATGGGCTGTGGCAATCAAATGCCCATCAAGCCTTGGCCCTCCAATGGCTAGATGAGGGCGGATCTGCGGGTGGATCCGAGGGCNCCACTTTGCAGTGAACACTGCAGGGTTTTGGTCACACCAGGCTTCTGCCATACATCCTGTGCCATAGTGAGTGACATGTGTTACGTGGTTGTACCCTTGAAATCCTGATTCCCTCTTTCTTTTTCTTCTTCCCTGGTAAAATGTTAATAATTTAGGAAATGGCACATTTCACAGGTAACTTTAATTACGGAGAGTCAGGAAAAGCAGCACAGGTTTCAGCATAGATCCTGATGATGTCCATGCACGTGTGATAACGCTGTGTAACTGGTTTTGAATACAGCAGTCACAGAGAACTTGTTCAGCAGTTGGGGTTGTTGGTGTTTATTCTTCTGTCAAGTGTTCTGCAAGGTAAGTACTCCAGTGTGGAGGTGGCCCAGCCCATCCATGGGCTGTGGCAATCAAATGCCCATCAAGCCTTGGCCCTCCAATGGCTAGATGAGGGCGGATCTGCGGGTGGATCCGAGGGCGGTACGGAGATCTGAAGCCGCATCCCCCTTCCAGAAAGTTCTCCTGCACTCGATGCCCAGTTGGCTCCCTGCCTTAACTCCCGCCTCCCGGTAATCCCCATTGGCTGTTTGTCATGTGTTTCCTTCTGTTACTCCCTATTGGTTGTTCCCCTTCTCTCAACCCTTTTACTCTGGACCTTAAAAACCCTCGACCCTCTGATCCCCCCTGTCTTCTGTCCTTGGACCATTTGTTCAATAAACCCTTCGGAAGCCATACAGGAGACCCCTCTCGCGTTCTTTACCTTTGGGCGACGCTCGCTGAAGGCATCTAGCAGGCTGGGGTGTGTGCCTCCCACAGGGAGCCAGTACTCAAGCCCAACCAGTAATTTCCCTGCCACAGAGCAAGGATATCAGCAGGGAGGACACTGAGCGTTCTCGGAAAGAGGGCATTCCGGCCAGTGTCACTCCAGACTGTGTTCTTGATACCTGAGGGACCATTTTGCTTTATTGCTAGAACTGCCTGCTTGATACACATTAAAAAACACTTCACCTTTGGGTAAAAATAAAAAAAGACTGTCCTGTGAGACAGCCTGGCTCTGTAATTTCCACTTGTAGAGAAAAAAATGGGTGAATGAAGTACTGTGATCACAATTTTCACAAAACACTGAATCACTCCCATCAGAAGCCACTAAGATGTTTCTTGCATAGTGAATTATCTTTCCTTTGCCTTGGGGCACATTTACAAAAGTGCTTTGGGAAAGATATGTTTTCAAGTTTTTTAACCACACACAGAGCTTCTAGCTTCCTTAGATTTTTAAATAAAAGTATAGTTATAGCACTACCAGATATTTTGAGGCAGAGAGTCCTATGTTTAATCCGTTAGTAAGTTTTTGAGGCCAGACAGTCTCATTAGACAACCTATTCTAACCTCTTGGGTAGAAATATAATTACAGAGGCAGCTTGAGTACATTTATAGCAAAGACAAGAAAGAGAGTAATTTTTCTTATTTCAAATATTTACATCTCTTTAATGTTCAATTATTGCACAGTAAATATTCAGAATGGATTTCCAACTGAAAATAACAAAATGGGAAACGAAAACAAGAAATAGGAAATAGGAGCAGCATTTTCTTCTCTGTATTTACAACGTCAGTGGAAACTGAATAGGGCATGCAGACATGAGATGCAGACGAGATGAGAAAGGGATAATTACAGTTGAAGCTGTTCAATTGGGCAAGCCATTGGTGTGCAGAGCTCCGTTCTCTGTAAATGGGAGAGGTGAGCATACTTTTAATGTAAAACATTTTGGTGTTTCCTGTGATAGACATCTCATTTCTTTCTTGGGAAAACCACTACTCAAGCCAACGGGTAGTTATACTATAGTAATGTATTATATATATGAACTGTACTAATACGTAGTAACCATATTTATACATATAAAGACACAATATAGTAATATATAATATAATTGAGAGCTTTTATTCTGTATCTACCATATGTAGACAACTATTCTTTCTGTCTCACCTCAGTTAAATTAAAACCAACACTTATACTGTTAAATAATAATAATGACAATTATACTAACAACAATAATAATTTTAACACCCTTCTTGATTTGGACTTCAGAGATTACTTTGATCTCAAAGAGAATTTTCTGTTTAATTTTTTTACTATCTTGAAAGTGGACTCTTTCCCATCAGAAAATTCTTTTTTTCCAACTACAGTAAATGAAATGGAATTTTACTTAGAAGAGGAGAAAGTCAGTGGTTCTGCTCCTGGGACCAACACCTGACAGCAGCACTTCCATCTGTAAAGCCGTGCACCTGCTTTAGAGAATCTGAGATAACACAAGGGCAAGCAGCAAGTTTCAGTTTATATTTCACAGAGTTAAGCAAGTGATGCACAGGAAAATATAAAATAGGGAAAAAAAAAAAATGAGCTCAGAGTTCCACTGACATTTCTCTCCGACAGCTGCGCTTGAGCCTGCGTTGCCTTTTCCACCACAGCCTCAGCATTCTGGTTTTAATGCTTCGATCCTCAGCAGTGTCTTTGGCCTCTGTGTGTACTTATTGAAGACAAACCAGAACAATAACGTGACTCACACGATGGGTGAGTCAGCACTGAGCCTGCCATGGCTCTGGGCCAGATGCTCCTGCACGGCCTTGGGAGTTAAAAATGGGAGCAAATGTCTGACTTGTCACGATGGGGAACTGCCAGAAACGAAACGGGAGCCTTCAAAGATAAATGTTAACACCACAGCTGGCTCAGAGGCAGCCCCTTGCAGCCCTCTTGGAATGGTTTATAGAGACAGGAGCGAGGCTGATCCTGGAGCCAGCACCGGGAGCAGCCCAAGGCCGTGGTGGTCTCTATTCCAGAGACTGTCCAGGCCAAGGGTTCCTGAAAATTGTGTTGTGCTTTGCTGAAAACCTGATCTTCAGTGGCAGCGTGTGATGGAATAGTTCAAAAGGGCTTTGGATTTGGGTTAATGCTCTCCAATTAGAGTGATCAGCAACAGATGCGAAGAAAGAAACAGAGAAAAGTCCATGAATTTTAAGACTCAAAGGTGCTTTTCACTGATGCTGTACCACAAAAAATGCAGCTAACAAAAACATGCAGTGTGTTATTGAGGTTTCTATGGAGCCGACAGCCTGTTTCTCTCTCCTAAACCCATAGTTTGAAGCTTGGCCCATCATTTGCTGTTTAGTAACTGCAAATTTAAGAAGTCAGTGGGGAAGTCCTACATGACGTGGCTGAAATGCTGATAAATTTGGATTGCCTGTGCTGAAGGCAAATTAAACCTTAACTGACTTCCAGATTCTGAACAATAAATTCTCCATCAGCATTTTTATGCTTAAGAGTGTTTGTGGAGCAGCTTCAATCACCAGCTACCTCATGTTCCAGGCAGTGGCTCATATCAGGGTAAATTTTCACATTTATCACTGAAAATTTGTAAATTTTGCCTTCTGTTTGAAAACATGAGTAGTAATTTTGTAAGATTTTATGTGTTTCTGGTGTTTTCAAGCCTCCTGTATAAGCCTGGCTTTCCATCCCTACATGCTCAGGACTTCTCAGGAGGTAGGGCCTGTCTGTAGCAATGGTCTCAATGCTTTCATGGGAAAGGAGGGAAAGACAAGATCCCAAGACAATTAGGCTAGTGATCCCCATGCTGCCAAAGATCTTTATGGGACTGTGCTCAGCAGGGTTTGCCAGGATACTGTGCAATAGGAAGGAATTTGGGGGCTCCTGTGTCAGACTCAGTAGCACATTCAAAACCTTGGTCAGTTGGTATCGAACTGAAGCCTCTTGAAATCTGTTTACTGAAGTTAAAATGCAGATTTTCCTTCACATTTTTGTATTTTTTTATAGCTTGAAAAACATCATGCACTCAAATTGTTAAATCATGGAATCACAAAATCATAGAATTCTCTGAGTCGGAAGGGATCCACAAGGAGCACCAAAGTTCAACTCCCAGTCCTGCACAGGACAACCCCAAGAATCACACCTTGGGAGTTCAAAAAATCAAGGTTCATAAAAATGTCATTAGTGAACAAAGGAAGAACGTTAATTATCCATTTTGCATTGATTATTGGAACAAATACGAAACTCACTTCAACCAGTTTTATTTGAAAACAGGCATGTATTTGTTCTTTCTTTCTTCTTTCTTTCTTTTTCTTTTCCTTCCTTCCTTCCCTCCTTCCTTCCTTCCTTCCCTCTTTTTTGTATAAGATAAATACAGTATTAAATGAGTCTCAAAGCTTTTTGTAGAGGATGCACAAAGCAAATAAAACAATTTTTCTCATTAGCTGCCTCAAGTTTTCATTACAAAACCAACAAAATCTATATTTTGCATTGTGACAGCAAAAAAACCCCAAACTCATGAAGTCAGTTAACTTATGTTGCTGTAGCTACTCCAGATTGTGAGGAGCCCGAAACTAAGAACTAAGAAAAGATGTTAGAAAAGTAAAGGTAATTTTCCCAAGATGTTTAGGAAGCAGAGACTTCTATAAAATATGTAAACACTATATGTCTCTGAAGAGTCGTATTTTCAAAAATTAAGTTTTACTTCCTTCCACTGAAAAAAAGCAGTTCTGCTGTCAGCTGCACAAGGAAAAACTACTGCTAAGCCATCTGTTCAGTTACATTTCTTGGTGTTGAGGGTAATGGACTAGTTACAATTCATTGCTTAGCAGATAATTAAGCATCAGTTTATTTAATTATTAATATCAGTTTCTATAATTGTTGAAATTAGATGCAGATTTTAATACCTGTGCATGGGGAAAAGTCCATTATACAGGATATGCTTCCTGTGAGGTATGCAGATGGATTTACTGGTGTTGCAAAGCCAGTTGTTTGTGGTGGACACAACATGCAACAATTAACAACTATAGAAGCTGTGCTGTAACCCTCAAAACAACACCCACAGCCACTGCAATGGGAGTCTGACACCTCAGAAATTTTGATCCTTATGGAGGGAGCAAAGGACAATTGAAATACCCCCATATTTAATTTTCACTTGGAACAGGTTGCTCTTCTTGCAATTTATAATTTCCAGCAAAATATTAACCACAGCAGCTGTGGCTCCTTCTCAGCACCCTGCACCTTTTCTGGACTGGAGCCTTTTTTACATTCAGAATCAGCCCCACCAGCTCACTTGTTGAGCCGTGTAGCACAAAGAGTTACACTGATAAGGCACTGACATTTATTGTGCTGCACTGGTTAATTTGCAATAACATGTATTTTTGGCTTATCTCCCTTGTCCAACCAACATGTCGATACCCAGCAATTTTATGAAAAAAGTCACTGTGTGCGCAGGCTCATTCAAAATGCAATGGAATATTTTTATGCCACTGAATGTAATGAATCTGCTTATTTTTCCTCTCCCTCGTCCTGCTGAGGTGGCACAGGCTGCCTGAGTGCACCCTGGCCTTTCCTGGCTCTCCTCTCTTTCTCTTTTCTGCTGCTCCTCTGAGACACTTTTGTCCCTTACACCTGCAGGGCAAATGAACTTGAAACAACATTCAAAAACTCTGTTAAAACCAGCAAAAACAGGGAGCCTTAGAACACTTGTGGCACTCTCACATTCTCTGCATTGTGAAAAAACTTAAAGCATTTGTTAATCAAATGAAGAGACACACAGTCCACGCTCCTGTCACCACTTTCCAAAAGATGCTGACCAGATGGTGTCTTAGTTTAAGACAATTTAAGGAGAGCAATCTGGAATGAGGTGCCTGCCCTTATAGGTTTAACCAATCCCTTTCCACCAATAAAGAATGAATACAAGTAGATATAAGTGAAAAAATAACAGTGTGCATTTTGGGTTACCCACAACAGCAGAGGAAATCTTTTTGATGTAAATCATTTGATGTAAATGCAAAGAGCAGAGAAGGGAGCCAAAGAGAGAATGAACATCTTTGCCCTCAACTTTCAAATCTCTTTTTTTTTCCCCACATGATCTCATTAACTGGTAGATTTTGACCACAAACGATGAATATTTTGAACTCATATCACTGTAAAATGAAAGGACTGGAAAAAAAACGTATCAGGGTCTGCTGACTCCTTTCTCCTTTGCTGATTTCACATAATTTTCAGTTCTGCTTAAACTATTTCAGAGCAGTTCTTGTTATTTATGCAGGGAAGTCTACAAAAGGAATGTGGACTGAAATGTGAGGCCTATGGCACTTGATAAATTGCAACGGCATTAGTTCATGCCTATACCTGTATTAATGCCTATATTAGCTTGCCATAAAACAAAACAGCAACAAAACCAAACAAAACAAGATAAAAACCACCCCAACACAACACTAAAGCAGTGTAAGCATCATCAGTGTAAGGACTTTGGTAATACCATGATGCCATATCAGCATTTTATATAAGAGAGCAATGTGATCACCAAAGGAGAAGACAAAGACAAATGGGTTTTAAGGTTTTAATTGGTGCTTAAGCCAACACTGAGGTATTGGTATGAGAAAATTACATGTAATCAGGAACTGCCTAAAACGAATTCTGCAGCAATGACTGAAGTCAGTTTTCACAACATAAAAAAAAAAATCCATCAACATCTTCTTGCAAGCAAATATTTTCCTTTCAATCAAGCTGACAGATACAGAAAGTAATGTCATCTGTTCTAAGGGAGTAACTCACACATGCCACTTTCTTCCTAGGACATGAGGGAGCCTGGGATCAGGTGCTCTTGTCTGAAGCACAGTTAGACCAAATTAAGCACATAGGCTGTAGCTGAAGTCCTCTGACAAAGGAAATTCAACATCTTCCTCAAATTAGTATGATTTAAAGTAATAATCTTCTGCTTTCTAAGCCTGACTGTCAAACCTCCCTTTCCCTAGCAGTGGCTTATTCTGTGCAAATTAAACTGACAAATGAAAGCAATTATTCAGTTAATGTGACTGAAAATGTTGTAAAATTTATTGAGTAAATTATATGAGAAGTTGACCCCCATTTTAGCTAGGATTCCATCCTTTAATGTCGAGTGAAGACACAATATCAACACCAGATTTGTCTTAATACCAGCAAAGATCTGTAATTCAGTGTTGACTGGGAAGCCAGCACATTCAGAGAAGGTTTTCATTAAATGCTTCACAAATGCCTCTGCTATAATTAACATCAGCATGCTGCTCCCATTACCAAGTCCAGGGAGTCTGCAGAATGTTTTCTCCTCACAGAGGCAGAACATTCCCCATCTGCCCAGTGATCTCTGGAACCAGGGATCAGGCAGAACCACCAGGAAGGTGAATGAAGCTCTGCTGCTGGGGCAGAGCTGCCCAGCAGGTCCCCAGAGCCACTGGGGCTCGGGCAGCACCGGTGCAAGGTGGTGACACCACTTGAGAGCAGAGGCTGTGGAAATCTGCTTTGCCACAGGACAGTCCTCAAAGTGTCTCATTTTCTTTCTGTTTGCCCTGGAAGGGGCAAGTCCCTCTGTCAGTGGCTATTTCTGCAGGCCTCCACCTCACTGCCATGGCCATGACCATTAATCCCCTTGAACTTCACTGTAAAAAACTGTTGTTCTCGGTCTGAGAAAACAAGAAAGAAAGGAAGTTGTCCAGTCTCTTCACTAGCTGTCCTTAACTTCTCAAATGCAAGAAGAAAGCAGTTAGAGTTCCTTCCTCTAAGGAAGGGAAAGCAATGGAAGCAGATGTAGTCTTTGTTCCAGGGTTTGGAGTACAGAAAGACTTGGTTTCTGCCCCAAAATCCCATTAAGTCTTTTCTGCAGAAAACTAATTTCTCTGTGCCTTCAGTCATATGAATAAGGCAGTACAAGCCCCAGCACAAGCCTTGGGAGTGAAAAGGTCTGAAGGTGGTTGCAAATGATCCAGTTAAAGGTACCTCTGTGAATCTGTGAGCAGTTCTGCATCACAGGCATCATTGACAAAGCTGAGGTTTTCCCAGGCAGGTACAAGAGCTGCAGAGAGAGCAGTGCTCTCCTGAAATCCTTCAGTCCCTTCTCCCCAGTGAACCTTCCTGATTTGCTTTTCTTCCCAGCAGAGCCTCCCTGCACCCAAACACCACTTGCAGGGGTAATCAGAGCTCTGTTGCTGTTCACAGCACCCTCAGAGCAGACTCACAGAGGCAAAACAAAGCCGTGTGCTTGATGTTCCTTGCAGAGGTGCACTCACATGGAGACACCTGCTCCATTAAAGACACCCCTTAGCCAACCAACCCTGAGGAACTGCCCACCTTGGGAGAACGCTTTTTCATTTGCAGGAAAAAGAGAAAAAATTGTAAGGGTGAAAACAGCATTTTTTCCAGAAGATAAAATGCGGCATAAAGGATAAAGCCACGCTCTGGAAGGGTAAAAGAGCACTCACAGAGCATAAGCAGCTCAGCCAGACATGCCTGGCAAATGCTCCCACTGCTGCCTCCAAACCTGTAGTGAGCTGTCAGCTGCTGAGCTCCGCCCTTGGCAAAGGCAGCCACGGGTCTGGGATTGAACCCTGAGCTGCAAAGGTGCTCTACTGCTGCTGCAGTGCTGCCAGAAGCCCAAAATGTGCCAAAATGTGCTGCCTCTTCACAACCAGCAGCCCAAGACGGCAATGGAAGTGGAAACTCTGGAAAGACAGGACAGGTGCAGTGAGGGAAACAGCAAATGGAGCAAACAAAGCACACGGAAAGAAGGAATAAGGAAAGAGCTGTGTCAAATCTCGAGAGAAAAACTGGGGAGAAAGCAACAAAACAGGCACATCTTGCATGTGATAGAAAGGTACAGCCAGAAATGAGAGCTGAAGATGTGAAAGCTGGTGGGGGTTTATGATCTCCAGGGCAACACATTCCCATTTCTGTCTCTGAAGCCCCCACAGTGCAAAGGGGACGTTTCCTCACTCCTTTGTGGGAGCTGCTTGACCAATGTCCTGACACAGGAAAAAATCAATGGGTCTCAGCTACTCAGCTGATGACTCTGCTTCTGAAATCTCTTTTCAGTGGGAAACAGCAGCAAGGAAGGCAGAAGACACAGAAGTTCCCTTCCTAAGTGGGCATGAGGGTTATGAGGGTCCACAAGGTTGGTGACACCAGCAATTGCAATGAGGCCCTTTGGAGAAGCCATTCTGTTTCCTCCTGGTTTGACCACAGAGGGGACAAAGGGAGTCAGTCAGAGCTCACTAGCTGAATTCAAAGGCCACAGTTTGTCTTTAGTCTGACCAAAGACACAGGCACTGCCTATTTGATTTACATACCAGTTATCTGGGGCTAATGCACTCCCTGATACCCCTTGGAGTCTGTAACAGAGCTCAGTTCCACCTGTTTTTTCTCCTGTTTATGTAGGAAATGCCAGCCTGCCAGCAGTTTGCATACAGCAAAACAAAACACGTTGATGGAATCCCCACTAACAACAGATCTCACTAGGAGGGACCTGTCCAGGCCAAGGCACTTGCATGTGATCCACCTCCATCTCACCAAGTGTGAATATGCTTAATTGGAAAATTAGCTGCACATTACCACCCAGGCACTATTTATGCCAGCTTACATTTTCTCCATGCTGGCCTTGGTTCAGCTCGTTTTCCAAGGGCTGCCTGTAAACACTCACTTCCCAAGAAAAGCATTTTGTTTGACTGCAGTTCCGCCTCTCTTCATCGCCGTGTTTTCCTTTCTTCTCTTGATTTTTAGTTTCAGACTCACCAGTATCACCTCCTGCCTGTGCTAATCTTCCATCAGCAACACTGGACTGGCTGCTGTGGCTGAGCTGCTTTCTGGCAGATCCATCCTCACCCACACACATCCCTCTGCTGCCTGCTGGCCTCAGCCTGTGCTTGGCTGCCTCGGGGCTGTCCCCAGCCTGTGCTCCAGTGACTCCTTTTTGCTGCAGCTCTTCCTGTCTCCATCGCTGGTTCCATGTAATTTGTATTCCAGTTCTCTGCCAAAGTCCCACCAAAACCCCTGCACATCACTGCCAGTGCCCTCCCATGCTTCTTCTGGGGTGGGTTTGTTTCATCACTCTGGTCTTCAGCCTCTACTGCAGTACACACATTCCTTTAGCGCACCACACTTCTTCCCCCCACAGGTATCTCCATTTATCCACTCCAGAAGCAACTTTTCCCTTTGCTGAATTGCCCTTGATGTGAGTTACGTGTTTGTCTAATTCTTTACTCATTGTCTAACTTCTGGTTGCCTAGCAATAGTTGTCTCATCATTGAAAACTCAGAACAATTCAGATTCACAAATTTAGTCAGTGATTGTTTGTGAGGAAGGCAAAAGAAGGTGCTTTTATTTCTGCTAACAAGCAGCAACAGAGTGTCCAGCTTTACTGATGTTTTGTTCCTTACAAAGCAGAATTTAATCCAGGTGCTGCCTGTTTTAGCACCACTGTAATGCCAGAAAACATAGCAAGTTTACCTGATAGAGGAATTAGGTTGTCTCTTGGTCTTGGGATCTCTGGATGTGCTCCCTGGAGTCACTCTTAAGAGTAATATCTGGAGATGTGTGTAAGTGCAATGCTGAGCTCTGCTGGAACTGAGCCCCAAACTGGTTTTGGTCTAAAAAGGAAAAATTACCTAACTTGGCCTTCCTAGTCTGAAATCAGGATGAAGCATTTTAGGTTTCTCTTCTGAAATGAGATTCTGTTTATGTCAGACCCATGAAAACTCCAAACTAACTGGAGCTCACCCTTAAAATGAAATGAGACCAGAAAAAGACATGACAGGATCCCCATATAAACCCCTCTAAGTCTTCCCTTTGCTCAGAAATAACCAAGTCCTACCCTCCCCTTCCCCTGTGCTTGTTTCTATAACCATTCCTGAGACACTGCTCAAAGGTTTGGAGAAATCTTGTAATATATTGACTCTTGTCATATGCAACAATCTGGATCAGAGAATGCAAAGGGGACAGAAATTTCTGTCTCTCCAGGCAGAAAGTGTCCCACAGGCAGAGAAGGGGGAGGCTCTGAAGGGAGAATGCCCAAGGGTCAGAACTCTGTGGCTGGAGGCCCAAAGGCTGCAGCAATTTGCTGATCCTGGAAGTTACACACTGGCTGACTCCATCACAAACCAGACGTCACTTTATTCTACCCTGTCAATGCTGAACTCAACGGGGATGCAGGACAGCTGGGAAAACGGTCAGCAGATTCCAGTGCCCACCAGGAATCCCAGCCTAAAATGCCTTCAAGGTGAACACTTGGTGTGCTTTGAGGTGTTTCTGCATCTCTCTCCCACAATTCAGGAATGCTGAGCTTTTTGTCTCATAGCACTTCCCAGCGGTTTTATTTACCTTAATTGTAATGCAGATCGTTGTTCCTCACAAGGGCAGTGAACTTGAGCACATACTTACTTATTCACGAGACAGTCCTTCCTGTCCTTTGGCAACTCCTTCCTGTGCCACTTGATAAAGTCATGGGCATAAACCACTTCTGTCTGTCGCATCGCTGCTCCAGAACAAGCTTCAGAAGGAACAGAAACTATGATCAGAAGGATGCATTGCTATGGAAAGTATATTGCAATTTCCTGCACTGAACAAACAGGGGCTTTCTCTGGGGATGAGGGAACTGCTTTCGAGCCAACCTTCTCCCCACCCCGCCTTTCCTCCCAGGCTCAACTTTGCACCCAACTTCCCTCTCCCCTCCCCACGAGCAGCACAGGGGGGCAGGGAACAGGGGCTGTGGTCAGTTCATCACACGCTGTCTGTGCTGCTCCTTCCTCCTCACGCTCATCCCTGCTCCATTTTGGGGTCCCAAACAGGGTCTACAGCCCATGAACTCGCCTGTGTGGGTCCTTCCCACAGGCTGCAGTTCCCCACAAACTGCTCCAGCATGAGTCTTTCCCACGGGGTCACAGACCCTGCCAAAAAACCTGCTCCTGCACGGGCTTCTCTCCATGGATCTCAGCTCCTGACAGGAGCCTGCTCCAGCATGGGCTTTCCAAGGGCTGCAGCTGCCTTCAGGGCACATCCCCCTGCTCCAGTGTGGGGTCCTCCAGGTGGATGTCTGCTCCATCATGGACCCCCTGGGTTGCTGGGGACCACCTGCCTCACCATGGTCTTCCTCACAGGCTGTAGGGGAATCTGCTCAGGCCCCTGGAAGAGAGACTTGGCTCTTCTTTGACCTTGGTGCTTGTTCCTCTCACATATTCTCACTCCCAGCTGCTGCTCAGTGATTTTTGTCCTTTCCTAAACCCATGATCCACGCCGAAAAACCTTGCCATGTAAACTGAATTCATGATGTTGATAAAAAGCTTTTGAAAACAAGCTCTCAGAGTAAAGATAATACTCTCTACTCTCAGAGTAAAACTATAATTTGGCTACAGCATGGGTTTAGACGTCTTATTTTCATAATCCTCTTTCTTCTGTATTTATGGAGTATGATATAAAAGGGAGCACCCAAGATGCAAGATTTTTACTGGACTTCTACCACCCCAGTGGATGTTGAAGACGCTTTTAGCTTCAGAGACTTGTCTGTGAGATTTCGGACTTTGCAGTGCAGTCATTGAGAGAACATTAATGAATCATTTCTTCTGCAATCATTTCTTGGGCTTTTCTGAAATCATGTCCACAAAAGTACCAAAAGTATCCTGTTCAATTTCATTTTCTGGTCAGTGTCCCTCTCTCTCTCCCCAGCCTTTGTCACCCTTCAGGAAAAAGAAGAAAAGGGGTGCAATGTGCATCATCTAAAAACTCTCCTTTCTGTGGGACAGCTGCAAGTTTCAGTCACTCTACAAATCCATAGGTACACCCACCACCTCTCAGGGAGCAGCAGAAAAAAGATTAATGAGCAGCACATTGGCACAATTAGCATGTAATATTGGATTTTTAGCACAAACAATGTAATTTTATTTTAAGTGCATCACAGTGCTGATTTATAAACAACTCAATTTAAAATGTAAGCTGTCTGGCATGTCAGAGAAATATGAATTAGAATACCAATTCCAGATAACTTGTCCTGAGAGCAACAGATCCAGTAGGATGGCATCTGGTCCATCTAGAGAAGAAATTCAGAGTGGCAGATACAAACCACTGGATTTTGGCCAATGTATTGCCTTCCAAAGAAAGCAGCGCCAGAACAAATGCTTTTATCCTTCTCTGGCAATTTTATTGATCTTCTTTGTCAGGATACAACCTTCCAGCTACACTGTATGTTTAGAAACACAATCACAGAAAGGTTTGGATGGGAAGGGACCTCAAAGGCCAGTTCCACCCCCTGCCACGAGCAGGGACACCTTCCACTATCCCAGGTTGCTCCAAGCCCTGTCCAACCTGGCCTTGGACACTTCCAGGGATGGGGCAGCCACAGCTTCTCTGGGCAACCTGTGCCAGTACCTCATCACTTTCATCATAGAAATTTTTTTCCCTAGGTCCAATCTAAATCTGCCTGCTTTTGGTTTAGAACTTTTGGCTGTTTTCTTGTCATTCCAGGCCCTGGTAAAAGGACTAGTAACCTTAGTCCTTTGGGTTTTTCCTTTCTCTGCTGTTTTGTTTGCCTTTACTTGAAGGACTTTCCAGATGAGATTCCACACAGTGTTTCTACTGGAATCTCATTGCACCTATACACTCACCATTTCAGAGGGGTCAGTAG
>VZRJ01006869.1:0-10365 GCA_013397565.1 Ptilonorhynchus violaceus
AGGCTGACAGGCCTGTATTTTCCAGGATCCTCTCCTTCTGGACATGAAGAAGATGGAGAATGGGAGAACTCCCAGAGATGAGAACAACTAAATTACAGCACCCAAATTCACAAGTGACTGACAGAAAATTAAGATTTCTGCCCCCTGATATATTTTAAAATAATTTTGACCAATGACTAGTGATAATTCATGGAAAAGAAACCGAATAAGAGAATGGCAATCCCAGATTTCAGGAGAGAGTGTCTGAAATATCAGGTCTTGCAGAAATGCAAAGCAGGTTTGTCACAGAATCATAGGCACTGGAAAATATACATGATACTTTGTGCACACGTGGTAGAGTTGCCCAGAGTTTGGGAACATGGGCATCTGGGATTCCTGGCTTGCTGACAATCTTAAGGAAAGACACACAAAAACTTAACTTGTAGCAGATAGTCTAAAGAGCTGGGCAAATGAAAGAAAAACAGGAAAGTTTGTCAGAATACATTGTATTGTTCTGAAAGCCCTTCAATTTCTGCAAGATGGTCTTCTCCATGCCAAAAAAAAAAAAATAAAAAGAAGATTTGTCCCAACAAACTCTCTTTGTGAGAATTTATTTAGTAGTGGTATTGAGATCCTCTCTGAATATGTAAAGCATTCTGTGTTTATATTATTTCTATGACCAAGCAAGGCAAATTTTCAAATGTATAGAGGAGAGGGAGAACGAAGTACACAGGGAAATTACAAAGAGGGATTTTCCTGCGTTTTCTAAGAGAGTAATCTATTAATAATACTTTAGATAAGATCATATGATGTTATACAATGTGCAAGTCCTAGTGTTTAGATAATTAAAGGAACATTTTAAAAATGCATTCTGGCTAGCAGCAAGGGATTATGCATGGATTGGTTTTAATCTTCAAAAGACCAGATATAAAAAAGATTAATCTTACTATTGCTTGTATTTAACCTGATATAAAATTTAAACTGACATTTTTTCATCTAAAAATATACAAATACCTTCTATATCAAACAATTCGTTTGCATATTTTCATCAGAAAATCTTCTCAGTACTGTGATAGCAAAGCAGAAAAATGTCTTATTTACTACAAGAATCAGCAGTTTTCTGCAGGCTTGCTCAGATTCCTCTCTGCAGGAACTATGTCTAATTCAGATTAAAATGTCATTGAGTTCCCTGTAGGATCTCAGAGACTCTTAAAGGCCCTTTCCTGCAGGGAATTTCTCTTGTCACTGGTCACCATAGCAGATCAAAATGGTGCACACATTCTAAATTAAATAATTAAACAAGTTAAGGAAAACACTTAAAGGATTGTACATTGAGCAACCCTTTGCTGTAGCTTTTAACAGTTCTGCATGTCACTTCACACTATGTTATATGACAAATAGCAGATATGATAAAACTGCACACAGGAAAGATGTGCATAAAAATGGAAGCACAGGGAAGAAGATATGTTGTTTGCCCTTAAGATAATTCAAAGCACACAAGAACAGCTAGGAAAGGATTTCAGTGTAAAAGAACATGAAACCTAGTTTTAAATAAAAAAAAAACCATAATCATCCCACTTTTCACTGATTTTTTTCAAAGAGAATACTTTTTCTTTGTGATTATCTGCACCATAATCACTGGCTTTTGGAAGCTGAAGTAAACCCTGCCAAGAAGCAGTAAAAAAAAGAAGGAAAAAAGAAATCAAAACCCATGGACATCCACTACTGTGACTTTATAGGGCCCCTAAAAGGCAGCCTTGAAATTAACCTTTGTCATCTGCTCCTCCAATTTGCATAAGTAATTGATAAGTGATTAGGAGCACACACTGACAAAGACAAGCTCAGTGGGTGATGGAGTGGGCCAATTCTCTTGCTTCAACTTACACTGAATTTCAGAAAGATTTTTGGAAGAATGATTATTTATTTAAAGATTTTATGACCTTCAGATTAACAGACATCCATGACCTGTCTCAATAGTTATGCTCCTGAAGGTGATAAAACTTCCAGTGACAAACACAGAGCAAGACTCTAAGCTTTCATTGCAGACCGGGCAGGTATGGGGCAATTATTTCTGTTGGAGAACACTGTGAGTTCCATCCTACAAAATACACAGATTCTCTGTCTGAATTAATTCTTACCAAGCAGCACAGTGGGCTGAGAAGAAATGACATGAAAAAAAGAAGACTACTGGCCTACCATTCCACCCAGGGGAAGAGAAACTACTGTGTTAAGGCTGTTCTGTTAATCTGCAGTTGCAGGTTTGGGACTGATACCTTCAGTCAACCCTGTCAAGTTCATCAGTCAACCCTGTCAAGTTCATCAGTCAAAAAAAGATTTTGTTTTATTTTTCAAGCTTCCATCTTTCTCAGTGCTGTCTAGTCAAAGTGTACCTTTGCTTCCCATGTCACTGACCATTCCTCTTTGCCCAACTGTCATGAGAGGAGAGGAGAGGAGAGGAGAGGAGAGGAGAGGAGAGAAAATTCAGCTGAGGGGTAAAATTGTCTGTAATTAAAATAGCTTGACTGTCAGAAATCTAGTTTTGCAGTAGAAAAATCAAAAAAATGAAAGGACTTTGAAGATGCTATCTTCATAAACAGGAGTTGAAGTGATAATTTTATCTTTCCGTCTGACCTTATTTTTCACAATATTCAAAATCAACACATAATACCTGAGAGTACTACTAGCCTGCTGTGACTACCAGACAGTCACATTAAAATGATTTCATCACCTCAGTGGGAACTGAGTGAACATTTGTTTAGTTGAATTTGGGCAGATTCATATCCCAAGATTTTGCCCTTGAATTTCATTGAAAAATATGCATAAGAAATACGCAGATAAAATTTCTCATAATCACAATAACCTGCATAAATTAGGCAGAAGCATAGTTTCAAAATTTATGGAAAATCAAAAAGCAGAGTCAATTTTTTTTTTAGTTTGTCATTAGCAACCATCTCTGCTTTCCTCTCTTATACTGCAACAGAAATCCTTGTTCTGCAAGTATTCCTTCCACTCATTACATCACAGGCAATGGTGTACCAAAACGTAACAAACCCAACTCCTACTGGTCCTTCCCTTAGCCCTTGACAACCTGATGCTTGTGTAAGAGATGGAGAGGTGAGGAGGGCATAGGGTGTAAAACAATTTCTGCTATTCATTGTCCTGTCTTTGGACTGTGTATACCAGACTCTTCAGAAACTGTGTCATTCCTGTGTTTGAGAGCATGAAGCTTTCAACCATACGAAATTACGTGGAAAAAAATGTAGTAAATCCACTTTGATACGTTTGCACTAGGGAAAGTATGTGGTTGTTAAGGGAGGGCAAAATTTGCTACCAGTTAGTTGCTGACTGAGGCTGCTGTGATGCAAAGACAGTTGAAGGCACAATGGAGGCTGCTTTTCAGCACTTGCACTGGTTACTTCTGTGTCTGGAATACAACCATCCCAATATATTAGCTACTGAAAAAAATGGAAGGGTTATAAGTCAGCATGAAATGGCTTCTGTGAACATCTGCTGTAAGCTGGCTGTGTGGCGGTAGATGAATGTGAACTCTTGGAATTAATCAAGCAGGGCATGACCTTACTGAAACATTTATGAAAAAGCAGTTGCACACCATGGCAACAGTCTCTCTCTCTCTTTCCCTCTTAGATGCAGAGGGTGTCTCTTCACCAACCCCAGCTTCCACACTTCTCTGGAGAACAAAAGGGACAAGGAGTGCTATTGAGGTAATTGTTTTTGTGAACTGCACTGGTCACTTTCTAGCATTTGGGCTGGTTAATACCTGCTCTTCGTGATGGTCTGTAAGCAGCTGTGAAGAGCTCTCACATTGTACTTATAAATTTGCTGGTAGTCACGCAGGCTTTATTTTAGTCACAGCAAAAAGGAGAAAACACTACACTTTATTAAGTTAGTGTCAAATAGAACTATTTCAGAAGAGCACTCTGTGTGTTGTGCTGTTCTCCATTTCACTTCTCATGGTATAATTTTCTGTGCTTTCTGGAGGCCAGCAGATCCCCATGAAAGGCAGGGTTCAGTTGAAGCCAGTGCCAAGCAAGAATGTTTTGGGCTGTCCTAGAGGGAGGTCATAGAATTCTTCATATTAGACCCTCATTTTCCCACATGTGAAACTCACACTCTCACCAGAGAGCTTGTCAAAGGTTAAGCTTGTTTGCACAGTCACTGATTTTGTTTTCACTGCAGATTTAGGTACTATTAATAGTTACTCTTTATCAGTAAATGAAAGACGTCAGCTATCTCTGCCATAGGACATGAAATGTTACTCTTGGCTCTCCATGTGAGCTCATCACTATATTTTCCAACTTTCCACAATAACTTACTTACTGTTCTTCATGTTATATGTTTATTTTGTATCATGTCCCTATCTTCCTCTGGAAGTTGAAAGAGGAATGACAGGTCAATTGGCACTTGCCTCAAATGTCGAAGTAACAGCATCTATTAAAAGGTAGCTAAATTGTTGGGGTTTGAATAGTAGTAAAAAAGAAGAGTCTTCATTTTTCACTAGAAAAAACATATTAAAAGGTTATGTACATTGCTAGAATGATAAATACTGATTGTTTAAAAGTAAACCTCTTCCTAAAAAACCAAGGTACAGATACTTTAGTTTATGACAGTGTTTAAATTCATGTTTTCATACTTAATCAGGTTAACCACTCTCCCATTCTCTGTTATGTTTTGTGACTATTAATCACTGTCAAGTCATGCTTTTTTTGTCCTCCTCCAAAACATCACTCTTTCTTTCAGAAGACCAAGCAAAGAGAGAATATAATTATATGTTTGTATTTCTACCCCAGGGTCTTGTACACCTTTTGAACAATGTAGGCAAAGTGTTTCAACAGAAATAGTCACCATGTATTTTCTTCTTTACCCCTCCCTCCCAGCCTCCATATTTTCACCTACTGAAAATAAAAAGTACCAAAGTAAGTACTTAGAAACAGCTATTTTGAACTTGAAGGAGTTGTCACACACTCACTACCTCTGTTTCCTACTTCCTACTGCAATAAGAAATCCTATCTGAACTATAAAATAAATAACACAAAAATTGGTGGATTTTGCTCTGCTAAATTTTCCTGTTTCACCTAAAATGCTTAAACTCAGCCTTTCCCTCAATAAGGACAATAAAACCTTTCTCACCTCTATCCAATCTCTTCTTGTCACACAATGTGAAAAGCTAATAATCAGGATAATCAGAACTCTGCCGTATGGATACCTGCTGCAGTTAATCACTAACTACCCTGTTAGTTTCTGCATAAGACAAAGGACTGATTTCTGGAAATGAACCAGCACGAGATCCAGTGGTTGACTGAAACCCTAATCACTCTTATAATTTCATAACAAACTTATTTGACTTTTTTTGTGCAGGACTGTGAGAAACTGAAATATTATCATTCATGGTTTAAAGATTGTTAAAATCACCTGAGGACTTTTGCCCACTGTAGCAAACTGTGCAAAGAAGCAACTGCTCATCTGCGACCACCAAAGCCCACCTATCCCCAAATATGCCCCCTGATGGGAACTGGACTGTGAGTTACTGGACTGTGAGTTAAGCCACCTGCCAGAAACCTGAGATAAGATAAAGGTGGTAAATTATTGTCCAGTTATCTCAGGTCTAAGGAGAAGTAAACAAGCCTGGAGGGAGAAGAATGTATCCACAAAGAAAGGCATTTTCAGCAGCTGTGTGGAAAGTCAGCCTGGCTGGATTCAGAGGGGATGGCCATAGCCCACAGACTCATCTGCTGAGGCCAGGTTTGCACCCCCAAGGGGGAAGCTCAAACCCTACATGGCGAGATGGTGCCTCTCATCATGCTAATTGCCCTTACACCTTACAACTCCCTCGGTTGTAAAACTCCCTCCCTCCCCCAGGGAAGGTCTGATAGGGCTTTACTGGCTCCACTGAACTGATGTGAGAGGCAGCTGTCAGGTCTTAGAAGGTGTCATAAGCCATCAAGAACCCCCAAAGTGCACCCAGACTCATTTCTGGGGCCTTCCACCAGAAGACTGCACATGATTGAAAGGCAGTGCAAAACTCCGCCACGCAGGGGAGGTACTTGGGCGTTCCCACCAAGCCCGAGCATATGTTAAGCCACTGGACATTGTCTTTCGGGGGCTTCGCCCACGCCTGACGGAACAAAACTACGACAATCACTTTGACCAAGAGACACTGAAATTGCAACAACCAAGTCTCATCGTGAGGTCCTCGCGTGGTGACATCTTTCTACTCTTATTCCTTCTTTTCCTTGTGCATTTTTTTAAGTGATATTTTTATGCTTTCATGTTGCTGTATTGCTATAGATAATAATAACCAAAATGGCTACATACTTGATTTCCATTGCAACCAGATTGTTCTAAAATAAGCACTATAGATAGATAGATAGATGGAGAGAGAGAGAGAGAGAGAGAGAGAGAGAGAGAGAGAGAGAGAGTGCTATAGATATATTTACAAGCACATAGATGTAGATGTATTTACAATTGGTGTCATTTCATTCTGCATAACAGACCTCAAGAGATCTATTAATAAGGACCTGGGTTACCCTTGCCTTCTGGGTCAGGTCATAACAAGGACACCTCCAGCAATAACATTTTGGACAGTCTGGACATTTCTCCAAGCAGTCCTTGCTGTCTACAACCAAATCATCAGCACTGTTTGTATAATTAAACAGTCTTGACCAACCACACAAGGGAATTAAGCCATTACAGCTAATAGATCTTTCTGCAGAATTAACCAAATTATATAAACCATTTTAAATAATTGGTAGAAGCTTTTCCTGTAGCTGCATGAGTTGACAGATGCCTTCTACATAATTTGAAATAATTGATAGAAATGGATCTTGTATGTGCTGGAGAGGCCACGTAAAATTGGAGGTGATTTGAACTGCAAACATCTGGCCAAATGAGAGATGGAGAATCTCCTCTGAACCAGCTGAAGATGTTGTTGCAAGGACAATTGCATTGAAAGCGACATTCACCATCCAAACAGTGTCCAATCACTTTGAAAGATTCAGAGAGAGACGGAAACATAGAATTACCACCTTTCACAATAATACTTTTCATGCTCTTCTAAATGTGCATTTAAACCAGTGGTGAATCAATATTTTATGATCCCATACAATGAGACTAAAAAGAGGATATAGAAATATAGTACTATCCTCTGCAAAGTAGCTCAATAAATTAAGGATTTTCTTTTCAACCAGAAACACTGTCTGTTAAAGTCTGTACAGCAAAAAATCCCAAATAGATGGAGCCAAACAATATTTCCAGAAGTTCTTAGGAACTTCAGAAGTTCTTTCAGAACTTTTCAGAAGTTCAATTCTTAGGAACCTGGAAGCTTCTCGGGAACAAAGGTTATTAGGGAGTATTTGACACAGAAGACACTAACTATTAGGACACCACAAGTCTGACTAAACCAAATTATTTGGGTTTAATGGTATTGTTTCTTCTCATTTTTATGTAGGATCATCTAGTTTCAAAATCTTTGCTGCACATCGGACTGGATAACAAAATGTATAATATTTTCTTAATTTGAAATGATGTTAAATATTTCACTTCTTTTTATAAAGCTTTCATTTCCTTTTTTCGTCTTCTTAGGTTTTTTTAAACTCTAGAAGCCCTTTCTCTCACTGTCTTTCTCAGTCTCTCAATTTATTTTTGTCATGTTATTGTCAACACGAATGAGCAAAGTCAGTTGAAAATGTCCCACTTATCTAAAAATGTCATAGAAATCACTATGTCTTCTTTGGCTTCAGTGAAGCATCACAACCTTCTATGAATGATCTGCCTTGCTTTACCCACAACATAACGTTAGCATTACCTTTAGATATACATATTTACTGCGATATTCCCTACTAGAAAGGATTAACTGACATAGCTGGGGTGAAATAAAACAAAATATTTCCATAATTTCAGAATAACTGATATGCAATTTTAAAGACTTTGTTCTATAAAAACAATTACTTTTTCTGCCTGAGAGGAAAAGAGGCACAATTTCCCAAGGATAGAATTTATATGTTCTTAGCAGATTCAAAAAATATTTACTGACAGACCACTAGTGTAAGTGGTTGTCACACAACATTAGAGGGGAACAAGACATTTCTCATTCTCTTGGAAGAATCCAAGTAAGCGGCAAGTAAAGTTTAATTTAGCTCTGACAGAGGGTACAAGTATAAGGCAAAAAAAGAGTCAAACAGAAAGTTTCTGTTCTTTACTAACAATAATTAATGTAAGTAATGACAGGAAGGCTTTGAACACCAGCATTCCTTTCATTTCTCATAGTTTTTTTACCTGTGCTGGAACTGATTCTCATGAGATCATTTCACTATTTGAACAACAGAGTAAATCATGGTCACGTCATATTTCATGACCTGTACACAAAATAAAACCTTTCACACTCTTCTAAATGTGCATTTAAACCAGTAGCGAATCAATATTTTAAGATCTTGTACAATGAGACTAAAAAGGCTTTCTCTCCAGCATGCTTAACCTAAAGGGAGGAAATGAAAGATGGTCTCTAGCTTATCTCTAACTGCTTGCATAGCATACTAATGCTGAATCTGGAAAAATGGTAAAACCTAACATGTGCATGAAAGTCTGAATCTGGGTTGAAGCTAGAATAATTCAACACTCTATAACCAGCATTGCCAATTCTTCCATGGACAATCACTGGTAGCAATTGTTACAATATGAAATGGATCCTTGAACTGGCAACTTGATACTTGAGGAGCTTTTGACCTTTCTCTGAAACTTTAAAGCCTGAAGAGGAGGAATTATTCTCATTCTGGTTTATTTTCTGATAATCTTCTTTTTCACTAGTGCAAACTGTTGGTCCTTACACTCACTATTCCTACATTCATGTCATTGTTCATTGTTTTACAAAACACAGAATCTCTTCAAAGATCATTTAACTACCTTTCAGTCCTAAGCAAAATGTGTATGCGTGTGCATTATTAAACTCAGATTTTATTTATGCTTTACAAAAACTTAAGAAGCAGCTGTGACCAGAAAACACAAACTGTGTTAATTGAACTTGCTAGTATGAATATGTATATACACACATATTTACATTTACATATATATCTAAAGTGAAATATTTAAGTAAGAGATGGTTACAAATACTTTATAACAATAGGGAAAAAAAGAGAAAAAAAGTGTGCCTTCAACCCCAAAACTTTTCCCAGCATACCTGAAAGCTAGCAGAGAACAGATGTGCAACTTCTATTCAGCAATTCCCAAGCTTGTGTTAAGATCACTAAGTCTCATTGCTTGACACCAGCAAGGAACTAAACCCCACACAGTCCCTCATTCACTCCTCCATGGTAAGATGGGGGAAGAGAATTGTAAGGGTTAAAACGAGAAAACTTGTGATTCGAGATAAAGTTTAATAAGTAGAACAAAAGCCACCCACACAAGCAAAACAAAACAAGGAATTCATTCCACCATTCCCATGGGCAGGCAGATGTTCAGTCATTCCCGAGGGCTCCATCACACATCATGGTGACTTGGGAAGACAAACACCCTCTCTCTAAATATTCTCCATTCCCTTCTTCCCTCGGTTTTATTTGCTGAGCATGACGCCATGTGGTTTGGGGTACCCCTGTGATCAGTTAGGGTCAGCTGCCCCACCTGTGTCCCCTCAGCCTCCTCAATGGCAGGGCAGTACAAGAAGCAGAAAAAGCCTTGATGCCTTGCAAGCACTGCTCAGCAATAACAAAACCATCTCTATATTATCAACCTCTTTTTTGATCAGAAACACAAAACACAGTTCCATACTAGCTACTGGGAAGAAAATTAACCCTATCCCAGACAAAATTAGCACACTAAGTTTTCTAATGATGCTGTTAAACTGGCCTAGGAAAAATATAGACTGACATAAGCAACATTTTACTGCAAACAAGTAAGATCTTACTTTCCTTGATATTGCTAATAAAATTGTTCTGGCAAAACAGATGAATGTCAAGCCAGGGATAGGTACACAAAAATTTGAATTCTACTGATCTGAAAAAGGTATAAAGGTCATCTTTTGAGTGAAGTGAAGCTTTACAATAAAACTGAACCTGATTCCAAATGCTATGAATTACAGCGTAGTTCAGCTTGTTCCAGTGGAAACTGTGTCCTGGTTTAAAAGACAGGTGTCTGTCAAAGAAGGTGGAAATGTTCCTGGGATAGAAAGGATGACCCCTCTCCATCCAAATTATTATACCCTTGAAATTATGGGGCTTCCAGGCAAAGATGGGAGAAAAAGAATAACAGTTCTTTACTAGGATTATATATCTATCTATGTAACAAGACAGACAAACAGTGACACTAAGAGAACAGACAAACCCAGTCACAGTCCATTCTCTGTCGCTGGGTGATTCTCCGTTGGGGCAGAGAGGCTGC
>VZRJ01006869.1:10739-53853 GCA_013397565.1 Ptilonorhynchus violaceus
CCCCCCTTTCCAGCTAAAGTCTTGAAAGTGTTTGACCTCTGGCGACGATAAACTGCAGTCTCTGGGAACAACCCCCCGGCCAAAGCTCCCAGCTCTTGTTCTCTAGCTGGGTGATTATTGGTAGTGTGTGGGTGTGCAGGGCAACCTTTTTGTCTCTTAAGTACTGCCCATTCTAGGTAATTATTGTGGCATGTGGGCGTGTGGGCAACCTTCTTTGTCTCTTAAGTATCACCTATTAGTTCTCGGGCAACCGCTCCCTGCCCCTGCAGGTCTCCCTGCCTGATGCAAGAAAAATTCAATGCACAATTTCGGACCTACAACAAACTGTTGCTCTACTTTCTAGAAAACGATAAATAAAGCTTTTCTTCATAATTTCTTCCAAACTGAGAAAGCCCCCCACACCTCTGCCTGTTATGGCCTGGAGAAACAAATGTTGCTGATGAAAGAGCCTGAGGCAGAAGCAGCAGATAGCGAGTTTCTGTCTCACTACATCTTCCTCCCAACATGTGTGTATTTGCAGGGAGAAGAAAGGTAGTCTGCATCTAACATACTTTACCTTTCCTTGTAGGAATATTTCAGACCCCTGTGGCTGGAACACAGCATAAATATTTTCTGATTAGTCCGGGATTTTGGTCCTGAGATATCTGGGAAGCAGCCTTGATATTTAAGGCCAACCCACATACTGTCTTGCCATTTGAAGCTGATTCTTTTGCAAGTACAATTTTATATCAGTGTAATAGCTTCAGCACTGAAGTATCAAGGAAATCCATAAGTATATTTTAGATCATTAAAGTAGGTATTTAGAGTTTTGATTGCCATAGACAGGACTCATTACTGAGTGCAGTCTGAGAAAGACTGGAACAGAGACTTAACAATTAGATTTTAGGAGTAGAAAATTTAGTGAGTTGATAGCCATTAAAAATATTTTAAAAATCTAATTTCTAAAAAAATCTTTAGTTTGCTAATTTTTCAACAATGGAAGAACATTCACTGCTTGTTCCTTTTTTTATGCCATATATGACCTGGACACTCCTGAGGATGGGGTCTCAAAGCAATATACAGTTCAATTATTTTAACCTGAAATGAGTTGACAGAGTGAAATGTTTGCCTCATGAGCATAGACCAGATCCTTTCGAAAAAGGTGACGCATGAAGCACCTTCTCAAGCTCATCACTGGATTGATTAATGGACAGACTTGGCCTTCAATTTTAACAGGGGAATTTTCCTTCAAATCCTCTTGAGATCCTTCTCTCTCTAAAGAGCATAGAAGCTCATGTAAGTTCTACATTTGATTAAAATGGATTTCAGGGATTTTCTAGTCACTCTATCTTATCTTTTGTTTTTGAGGTACTACTTAAAACACTTTCTTCCTCAGATCCTGTTACTCATGTCTGCATTAGAGCACATGAAGAAATTATAGTCCCCTCCTTTTGGCTCACTTAGTCACTTCTAGTGTAATAGACAATAATGACAGAAAAACCTACCTGATTCTGAAGGGCAAGCCAAAAGGAGAAAAGAAATCTGACTGCCAGGTACAATGTTTGTATCTTAATCACTAGTGACACATTGAAAATCTGTGAAATAAATGACTCCTTACGAGGTGTAGATGTTACTGAAAATTTATATAATATATGACTGAGGACCACTCGTATATCAAGAACATATAGAAAATGTAATAGAAGCAATAATTAGACTGCTTAGGCTTTGCTCTCAACCCTAAACAGTACATATTATCTAAATATAATTTGAATTAGGAAAGTATAGTAATTCTAGCTGCCTTACCAAATCTGTTAAAATATTTTCACTTGTTAACAGAATATTATAGGAAAAGTAATATCTGTTTTATAAAATGAAATTCATATCAAGGCAGAATGCCCTTTGTCCCAGATGAAAGCCAAATTATAGCATTATAATCAAATGTTCAGTCTAGAACATATTCAGAATTTTAAAACTACCTTTCTTTCTACTCTGTATTTACCATATCATGAGCCTCTCTGTGCAGTTATTTTGCCAAGAAATTACTTGTATATATGAGACCTCACCAAAGGGAGTCAAAGTTGCAACGTTATCAAACCATATGAATAAAGGTTAACTTGGTTAAAACCCAAAATTATGAAATTTAAAAAAAAAGCGAAGCCAAGTGTACCTATCCAGCAGACATAATTTTTAGAGAAATAAATAGGAGGAGAATTTATTTTAAAAAATCCCAAATGTCAAACAGCAAATCTGAAAAGAAGCAAAAAATAAAATATTCTGTAACACTCTTTCACCCCACCCCTTGCTATCCATTGGTTGTTCTCTGTGTATAACATTGGCAATATAAGATAAAAGAGCTGAAGTTTGAGGGGTATCATTTTTACCAATACTAGCAATAACTGCCTTTGAAAAAGTCAATAGACAGAAAAGAAAAATAAATAAAAATACTCTTGTCATATTTGGATATAGTCCCTAGCCAGACATTCTTTAAGTGAAAAAAAGCCATCAGCTACAGAGAAGCATTGGCTCTGCAGCTGAGATTTCCATGCAAGCTCATCACATTCCAAACACTTTTCCCTAAGCATATTTCAATTTCTTGATTCTTCTTCCATTTCATAAATATTGTCATTTATATTTCAGTGGGATAAATCCAAGAGTAGGCATGTGCTAACACAGTTTGCTGGTGGCACAAATTGAGTAGGCATTTAAATAAAGCTTAAATAGCAAAATATCTTATGGAAAAATTGAATGCTCCTGAGAACTAAAGTAACAGGGTCTGAACAAAATGCAACAGTGCAATGAAAAACAGTGCGTTTAGTTCTTACTGCGCTTTTGCTCTAAAGGAAAATAATAGATTCATTAACTGTAACAAGAGGACAGAGAAAAGATCAGAGTGGAACATCTGATCCTAGAACAATCAATGTAGATGAAGTAAATATATAACAGATGAGGGGTTTCCATTACAAATAGCAAGGTATTAATTAAATCATGCTTGCCATTACAAAGACATCGTGTGGGATATTGTTTTGTTCAACCCTGTATGAGAAAGATATATTTACACTTCAAAAGATACTAACAGCAGAAATTAGAAAGACCCAGAGAATGAATTATCTCTGTTTTGGGTGGAAGCTGAAGATAATTGGCTGTTTTAAGCAACAAAATGAAGATTGAAAGAGGATGTAAAACTCTCTTAGGAGAGAGAGATGTAGAAACTACAAGCACGTGGAAGGAGAAGCTCTGCTTAGGACGAAGAATAAGTGAGTGTGTGTGAGGACTTAAAGAATGCAGTTGCCAGTTTCAAAACGCTGTCCCAAAGAATGAACTGCCCATAAGATAAACCACCAGAACAGGATAAGCATGGATGGCACAACAGGAAGGAGATAATTCCAGGCCTAACAGAGGTAAAGGTTTGGTTAGCATCTGGATAAAAGTTCCCACCATGACAAGCTGTGGGAAAGGAAACAAGTGCTTTTACACATGCCCTGTGGATACCTGGGACTTGCACTGTATAAGAGTGGTACCACCAGAAGAATGACTCTGTGGGATCCCCACCACTGAGAAGATCAGGATGAAGAAGGACCAGTGGGATGCTGCAGGTATCCATCTCATGGTGATGGTTTCTACTTAATCTGTTTCTCTCACTTTCCTGTTCTGCCCCTGCCCTTTTCCTGTTTCTTTCTACCTTTCTCTCTACCTCATCTACTGTCAACCTACATTTACCGTTAAATAAACTCTGTACTACTGACTTAGGTATATGGTCTCGTTTGCACCTTATTTTGGGCAGAGGCATCTCTTAATAACCGGACCATAACAGTGTAAGGGAACGAAAAGATTTCGAGGCAGGAAGCAGTTTCCTATGGGAGGGCAACCCTCTAACTCGAACCTCTGTCCCATGTCCTTCTCTTGGGCATTTAGCAGATTACAGAGCTTGTTTGTTGTACTAGGGAGACTGCATGTATTTGCCGTGCTTTGTGACTTGTTTCTTCTTAGTCTGTATAAGTTTATGTGATGAAGTAGACAAGTGGATCCCCATTAGCAGAAATCACTCTCAAGTGTACTGAATTGCAGATCAGCAATTTAATCCACTGCTTCTTTTCTAGCACCCTTAGACCTAAATACCTCTGAAAATCTTACTCCTACAGCTTCACTATAAAGTTTCACCTCTTACATAAAGTTGTGTCTGTAATTAACATCTCCTACTGGTTGTTTTTCTATGTGAAGATATATTGTGTTCTACTAGAAGTCTAGCATGAGTTAGACCGAAGGATTAATGGAACTTTTACACAACTGTGTTATCAATTGTGCATTTTTACACTTCTGTGTAACACTACCTAACATAAAGCTGTTTAATTTGGACTATCTAATTGTTAAGCCTGCCTGTCACACCTATACTTTCCAAGCTCCTGTGTGAAAAATAAGTGATGAATTTAAGGGTCATTTGACTCTGAAAAGTATGATGATATTTTCTATAGCATATAGTATCCATATCAAAAACATAGTCAAGGCCAAACTGTGAAAGCCTTTCTCATGAACGTCATCCCACTGACATTTCAAGTGGCAAGCAGTCATCACGTTCCAGCATAACACAAATTACCCACATGAAATTCATGCTCTGTGGTTTGCTTTTGAGTTTGCAGTTCCAATATCTTCCTGTGTTACCAAACTTTTTAGATAGAAAGTGCTCAAGAACTAATTTCAATAGAATAAGAAGGAAAACATCTTACACTGCTTCTGGTAGCCTGTCTCTTGTGCAGTGTTCAAAATTTTGAGTTCGGAGCTCTAATAAAGAGAATAAAATGACGAGCTTATCAGAATGCATTGGGAGGAAAATGGTTGCAATCGCTTATACTTTTTCTTTTAATCGAAACCTGAGACTGAAGAGTACTTAATTCACATGTTTACTTATTGGCACTCAAAAACAGCACACATTTCTGATCATAAAAATGTAAGAACATCAAGAACTGTGATGCTAGTCTGTGGGAGAAATAACATGTGAGTGACTAGATAACTTTTGTTTGAAAACATATCCTTCAGTGCTGCTGGAACACAAAGGGCTTGTTTTTCTTCAGCAAACACATCCTTCCAAAAATCAGACGTGGGGTAACAGGAAATGAGAACTCTAGCCAGTTAGCCCAGATGAAATTGGAATTTTGCAATCACAAATATAAAGGTAAACTTTATTTTCAAAGGCAAGTGGGAGGAAATGGAGTGCTACTCACAAATCCTGCTGTTATTTGCTGTAAATCCCCAAGCATCTATTTAATCCACATAACTTTACATCTAATTATTGCTTTTGGAGGTTGAGCCAAAATCCAGGGAAATATCCATTTTCATGCCTGCAGTAAGATGTCTAAATGTATAAATTTGTGTGATTTTCAGAACTGTTGAAGAGTTGTCATTTCCATTTATTGTGGAAGGATTTTTGAACTGTTTAGAATTCATGAACATTGGGCCAATTAATTGCATGCCTTCACTTGGGTTTTCATGGCTAATTTAGGAAACCTAATTTGACCAAATGGTGCTTATAGAAAAAATAAAGGTATCAAACTTAAAAGCACTCCAACCATCACTGCATCTTTTGTACTTCAGTCACTAAAGCATGACCATGCTCAGTAAGTGGCTTTAAGTTAATAATGGCATGATAATTTACAAATGGAGTATAGTTAAATTGTTTAACGTTTTGGGACTGTGGTGTGATAGAAACAAGTGCAAGAGCAAAGATCACTCATTCACTTTGCTGTTGCCCATGTGACTCCAATATCTCATTTTAGATTTGAAAGATTTGCTTTAAAGATAATTCGGAAAATATTCTGGTTTACAGGGGAAAGCAGAAATGGCTTATCTCTTGTGTGGTGAATGTATTTTTAATGCTAGGATTAAAGGCATGTAAGAAGTTGCTGAAACTATAACCTTTGAAGGTAGCTGTTTTCAAGGGGGAGAAGGTTGCCTCAGATTTACAGAGACAGAGGTTGCTGAGGGAGGATGTTTTTCTGATGAAGACATGTACCTTCTCTTGTGGTGCCCCTTCTTTTGCCTCAAGAGAAGGAAGAGTGGCGCACTACAGGAAGGCGGGGGAACAACAGGATCACAAAACAGATTTTGCACTGTGTCAAGTAGAAGTGCACACCAACAGTGCAATTTCATCCATGTATTCTTGGCAAGAAAATAATAACTTTAATTATAAACTCCTCTAATATTATTCAGTTTTGTAGAAGGTCGAGACTGGGTTAATACAGGAACAGGAATGAGTGAGGACAAGAGACACCAGCCTACAGTCTTGAACTACACTGTATCATTTACAAGTGGCAAATTGCAGTTACATATCTACTTTATCTATTCTTTTCATGCAATGCAAAGTCCTTACACAACACAAAGTCCTTGCAGAAGCATCTACTTAAAATTTTTTAATGAGAACCATTATTTAAACTATATGTGAATCTAATTTTCTATTGTTCCACATCTTTATGTCAGTTATAATGCTTAGGCAAAAGGAGCTAAAAGTACATGAAGTGCAGTAGCAAAGTGGAAATGACAATCTTGAGACACTGAATCTTTCACCTCTGTCCCGATTTAGTGTCTTCCTGATTCCTCTGCAACCTTAAAACAGTTAGTTTCTAAAAGTTTGGTTAGTGCACAAAAGGGTTGATATGCTCTTTGACTTCACAAAACTGCAAAGTATTCCAAATAAAGATCAACAAAAAACTCCCCACCAAGGTTAACTTTCTACTAACAATATCCAATAGGTTCTCAGTTGTTTTATCTAAGGTGCACATGGATACCCACCTGTAATATTTCCTTTAAGTTTGTCAACAATGAAGGAAAAAATCCTTGATTGGAGAGCTAGAAGGGCAGAGTTTGTTATGCTGTGAGAACAGGAAAAAGTCTTTACAGATTTGTGGACTTTAACTGGTTCTACTTTCTTTTTTTCACAGAAGAAATCCAGCAACAGAGTGGTAAACAGTATTCTGACTTCATCTCAGAGTGATGTAATAAATTAGAGTTGCAAATAAGTGTGGGTTTGTTTGGGATTTTTTGTTAGGATTTTTAAGTCAAAATCACCTCCTATGCTATAAACAATGTGACAAATTCAAACTAGGAGTAAGAATCTCTTGCACACACCATCTCATATATGCTTCCTTATAATTACAGGCAATCCATGTTGATGAGAGCATTAACTAGCTATTCCAGGAAGCTGACTAGTGGAAGGGTGTGGTGTGTTTATAGAGTCAGGCAGGGCTTTTTTGTCAGTGTACTGCATCACTTGCACAGCAGAAAAGAACAAGAACAGGAGTGGCAAAACTATAACATGGGTCTTTACTTCCATTAATTCATATATTTTCAGAGTGGAACAATGCCAATTACTTCTGATTCACAGAGATCAGAATTACAGCCATGTTTTTCCACAAGTGTACTAATATCATTACTATTATTATTTTCTTACAGCAAAAGCTTCTCTAATGCTTCTAAAATGTAATATCAGCTGCAGTGCTTAATTCCAGAGTTAAATAGCAACTCACATATTCTACTGCGGGTACCTTCTTGCAGTTACCAGAGGGCCTTACAGTAAGACAATTTGCTATGGTCTGGGAAGTAGGAACACTGACAAATAAAGAGGCAGACATATTTACCCATGTGCACTTTCTTTGGTTATATTTCTAATAGGCTCAATTGCTTAAGGAACCTTCTCTTTCCCTCTAAACCTTTGTCACACTCAAATCTAATTTTGATGCCCTTTTACTCAGCTAAGAGGCAGAGTGATTGATCTGGGATTGGGAGCAAACAACTCCTGAAAATACTTTCCCTCTTGTAATTTCTTTGGTAGCTTATAGCCTTGGTGTCTTCTGTTCATGAAGTGAAGGACGGGAAAAGGAAAGAACAATGGTCTCGGATGTATTTTCAAACTGTAACCTTTCTTGTCTCATCTAGGGTCTGCAACTTTGTGGTATTGTAATAGATGGGATCTGCCACTCCTGTGTAAAGTCAGAGACAATCAGCTGTTTGTGAACTCTCATATATCTGCCATAGCACTGCAGATGTGCTGAGGCTTCTGCTTTTGGAGCAGAAATATGCACTCTTCTCTCACTGCTTTGCAGTGACTAAACCAGCATCAGTCAAAGGGCTTTATCCTCTATCTTGCTACCTTCTCCTTGAGCAGCAGAGGCCATTTTCACCAGGGCCTCTTTGTTTCTTCAGTTAATTTTTATTTCTTTTAACTTTAGAAGAGCGTATGCAGAGAAAGACCTCTCAAAACTCTTCCTGTGAAATAACTCCCCTTTTTTTCAGATTCTTCCTCAAATTTTATTCCTTCAATTTAAATGACAGGAGTACTAGTAAGTATCCTGTTACTTTCATAGAACATAAAACTAGGTGGGTATTTTTTACACAGCTAAATTGTGTTATTTTCCCTGAAGAAATTGCATCTTTGATACAGAAATATGATTGATATTTCTTCTATAAATCAATAAAACTAACTTTGTTTCCAACCCAGGTAGAAGACTTGGGAATACAGTGTAGCTTGGGACTTTTATTATTTCTTTTCTTTGCTCTTATGTAGCTGACTCTTGTTTATATTGTGATAAATATAGGATTAAAATCCCATTGAGACAACCAGTGCATCTCTTTGCCCCTGAGAGGAACTTGGAAGCCTAGGGACTACTCATGTAATAAGTCATCCACATAAAACAGAATCAGGATTTTATGGTTCATGGATCCTTACATGAAACAAACAAAAAGCCCCCAAACACAACAACAACAACAACCAACCAAACAAAAACCCCCAAAAAATCCCCCATGAAACCCCACAAAACAAAGAAAAAACACAACCCCACCCAAACCAAACCAACCAAACAACCAACAAACCAACTAAACAAAAANCCAATGAGTTGAGGTAGAGTGAAACCAGGTATACAAAATATTAGCCCTGAAGATATTGTGTTCTAAAGAGACAAAAATGGTGAAGATTCTATTTATTGCCCTTCTGTCGTTGTTTATACACTTATCTGATCTTTTAAATACTTACCTGATCTTTATGTCTTGGTTTTGGTTTTGGGTTTTTTTACCTTATTGAATCCACTCTTAAAGCATGTGAAAGACAAAAGTGTGAATAATAAAAAAGCTTACTCGTATTTCTGGTTTTGAGATGCAAACCAGTCAGGAAACACTGCTAGACACTGCCGGGCACAGAAAACATCCATCTATGTCTTACAACAGCAACAAAAAAAGTCACATTTTGGTGTTATACTTGCTAGACTAGTCCAGTTTTCTGTTTGGTAACAATATCAGTGGGCAAACATCCCATCATAGACATACATGGTTACGTGTAAACCTGTTCAGTTCATCTTTAATTGAAACTCTGAAATAAGCCACTTGGCACTAAGAGGCTTTGCTAAACTCCCAAACTGACTCTCAAATTAGCACAGCTGACCCTGCTGTACTTAGCTGCTTGCATACTAACTAGGTGATCAATTTTTCTCTTATTGTAGTGCTTAAAGAGGTGTTGTCCTGCTTCAGTGTACTCTTGTTCTTAGTCTCTCATGAATAATTAGCAATCAAAAAGGAAAGGTAGTTGGTTTTTTAAAGTAACTTCCCCATTAATCATCTATGATTAGCTGCAAAATCTCCAGGGTAACTATCATTCTTTGAAGCTGTACTTAGTATCATCTGGCTAGTTCTTGCCTGCTGACTATACCAGTGATAGAATTGACATAACTATTTAAAGAAAAAACAAACCCTTGATCTGCTTTTTGTCCTGAACTTTCATTCACAGAGTGCTGCACTTGTCCTGCACTTTCATTCACACACAGATGTAGATAAAGAATTTCCCTGTATTAGAGAAATTTAATATACAAGAACCTACATGGAAGATTCTAATACAGTAATAACTATCTCATGGCACTTTACACATTAGAAGTGTTGTACAATTATTATCTATGTGATCTATGCAACACCCTTGCGAGACAGGTAATCATTTATTATTCCAATTTCACACCCATGAAAAGTCAGACATGAAAATCCCCAATTCTGCAGTGTTCTTAGCAACAGCAGCTGAACTGCAGAGGAGATTAAGGGAATGTGTCATTTTTGGGAAGCCCGTAATAGTTGATCAGATCTGCACACAAGTGTTTATTACATGACTATGTTTAATAAAGAAATATTCAACACCCTGCATCTCTTGTTAAAAGCAATAGGGTGTCTGCAATTGCTCAGCATGTGTCCTGTCTCTTTTAGATCTTAAATATGAACAAGCCTTTCTTGAACATTCTAATATGGCTGGAATTGATGAAAAAATGAGAACTTGTAAGTTTCTGTCACTATTTCAGTTTGTTCATGGAGCTGTGCCACTCACTCATTAACACTTCCTTAAACTTCTTCTCTGCACTCCTCAGTAGTAATAGCAGATCTGAGAAGCAAAGGGCTGTACATCTTGTTCAGCAGGCAAGGGCTAGTTGAGCATGTGCCAACCCCAAACACGGAGGGTGTAAGTCAACCATCCACCTCCATAAACAAAGGACAGCCTGGGCCAGCTGATCTCTCCCATGGGACAGCAGGCTGCAGCCAGGATCTCCCCTCGAGCAGGGACACGTCTCAAGGTTACTCCTCAAGGCTGAGAGATTTCTTGCTGTGATAGATCCTTGGTAAGTGATCAGTAGGATCCTACACTTTGAAATCTTACCTAAGTGATATGAAGGATTGATTATGTAATCATTTGGATGTGAACCATTGACCAAGTCTGGGATAGAGTCTGGATCCAGCTGCATGTAAGCTCCCCTCATGAAAGAAGTTTATAAAGCAACAGGGTCCTTTCTGAACCTCGTGACTGTTATAAGCGAATTGTGAGAATGTGGTTTTCGCATTCAATAAAGAATTAATCAGTTGGTGGAAAGAGTTGATTATAATTAAGATGGTTTGTTTGAAGTCGTTGGTGGTTATAATTACGACGTTTAAAATGTTCTATACATCTAAAATGTTCTAATGTTAAAGTGAGTTGCTGAGTTCACCCATAGGACTGAATGTAGAATGTTCCAGAACCTAATGAGGTAATGGAAGGGGCGGGAGTTCAATGGGGACAAGGAGCAGCATTGGTTAGACAACGAACCAACAAGACGACCCTAGACAACAAACCAACAGAAGGGAGCCAATCAAGACATCTAAGACATTCATGAGCCAATCCTGAGAGACTTTGGTGGGAGGAGGAATGGGCGGTCTATGAGTGGGGCTTTGGGGTATAAAAAGTCTCGTCCATAGGTTGTGCGTGTGCCTCTGGCCGCATCTGTTCACGGCTACGCACCCAGCACTGTGCTTTGTTTTGTGTTAGGCAAACCGCCGCAGTGGTTTCCAACTGTCTACATTTCGGTTAATTGGTTAATAAAATTAATTAAATTAGCAAGATTGTGACCCTTGTTTTTCACATGACTCAACAGCAGGGTCTCCCTGACAGTTCTGCCTGGCTCTGTCCCCTATGCAGTAAACAATCAAGAGCTCCTTGCTATCAAATCTGATTAAACCACTGTCACATTTGCTATGAAACTTTGTTAAATGACTATTTTATACCAGTAAATATGTTACTGCTTCTATCACATTACAAGTTAAATGCATCACCTTGGGGTAAATTGTTTGAGTGTCTGTACCTCTGTGTTTCAGTCACCTCTGGAAATACAAGCAGGTTGGTGCACTCTCTCCAGTCTCTGCAGAGAAAACTCTACACTGCAGGAAAGATTCCCCAAATATACCGCCTCCAGATTAGAAAAAATAATACCTGTCGTACTTAAAAAGGGTAGAAAATCTAAGCAGTCAATATAGCAATCACCAGTCAAACCCAAAGCTTCTAGTTAACTAAGATCTTCATATCTACTTTTTCTGGCTATACCTCATGATCTAACACGACATATTACTTCTGCTCCCCAGCCTTGTCCTATCAGATCAAAGGAGCTTTAGCCCTATTTTAGCTACCCTCTTTTCAATAAAATTAGTCTACTGGAAGCCTAACTATATATAATTTTTATTTTTTATGAAAAATAAACTAAAGAATATTTTTTTATAGTTACATTGAGATAGGGACCTTGAAGAATCCTGAAGTATTTGAGTGGCATACACAAATAAATGACACCTTCAGGAATGGTTTCTTGCAACAACACCGATACATATACTCTACAAAGACTAAAGAAACTGTCAGCCAACAAAAAGAAATCAAGGAATGAAGGAGGGAGAATGTAATTTGTTCAGTTAGAATTTGGCCTGAATACAGAAACTGCCTCAGTTTTTAGGAAAAAATAACGAAAAAATGTTACTTTTTTGTTTCAAATCCATTGAAACATTTCAAATGTTTGTTATATCTATTCCAGGAACTTCTTAAGCAAAAGGCAGTCAGCCCACAGATTAACCTAGTAAAGAGCTATTGGCAGCTATCTGAAGTTGACACAAGGGCATGTTTTGATTTTTTAGAATCTATTTTTGAAAAGGCATTTTGATGAACAGCAACCTGGCATTTTTTAGTAACTTAAATGTGAAATAAAATTCTTACATTTAGTGTCTGTTTGTCCAAATTATATTTTCAAAGTGCAAGCATTGTCCATAATAAGTATGGTAGAAACACCTAAGGAAGCTCTTCATGTAAAACAAAATCTAAAAAATATGCTGTGCACTTGCTGACAAATAGCATATTATCATAGACATATTCCTGCTCTTTCATGTAAACATACATCTTGCAAATTAGTATTAGTTACTAGAATTAGAATTTTGGGGTCTTGATTGGTCTTATTTTACTTTGTATTTGCAGAGAAAGTATTCTGCTTTTTTGATGTGCTGTATAATGTATTCAGCTGCTCAGTACTGAAGACAAATGTACAGGTTTAAAGCCAAAGTTTTAGGTGTTTTTTTCCATTCAGGGAGTTTTTAATGAGAAAACCTTAATCTAAGAAAATATTTGTTAAGGAAGGCAATGCTTGCACTGCCATTCTGATACATGCTATGCTTCTATTAACCCTGCAGAAGAAAGTTAAGAGGTGAAAGGACATTTGTACTCACATTTTAGTTATCTGTCCCTGCCAAGGGGGAACTGAAATGAGGGTGCCTTGGCTCCACAGCCAGCCAATGAAGTTGGGTGAACATCTGAGCTCATAGTAGTGTTTCTGAGAAGCAGATCTATTGAAATCTCATTTCCTATGGGGCTGTGCATACTTTTCACTAAAAGATTCTTTTCTGTCTAAAAGTTTAGAAACTCCCCACTTAGCTAAAGCATTCATAAATTCTTCTTTGTACTCTTCCCGTTGCCCGAGAGACTTAGGATGGATGCTGCAGCTTTTTTGGAGCTAAGATATCTCTCATGTTACTTTCTACATATGTTTGTGAAGCTGGCAGTGTAGATCTATGTTCTGTCCAATGTTTAAAACAACTCAGAGGGGAGTTTCCAGTGTCACTGTAAAAGTATTCAAGGACATATCTTGGTCACATAAGCCTGCTTCTTCAGTATACTGGACATTCAAGCCATTACATTAATTACAAAGGGGCATTCATTACATTCTTTAGTAAGGAATGTTCTCAGGAATGTGAAGGGAAAGAGTCCTGCATTCTTTATTATTTCTTTACATTTTCCCAGACTGGCTCTGAACACAGCTTTCTGACCATCCTTGCATCATTCTCAGGAAGGAAAATGACTGGATGACCAAGCAAACACCATACTCTTCTGCCTCTGTCACTGCATGTGGATGAGTCACAGCGCCGAGGTTACCCAGATGTCTCTGTTTTCTCTTCTCCACTACTGCACATCCACTGCAGTTGAAATGGACAACTGATGGACACAGATATAATTATCTGACTGTGAACAAATAATAAGGGCAGGCAGTAGAAGATTTGGACCTATTAATTTTTCCGACATAAGAACAGACAGAGCAGGGCTTGACCTTTTTTAGAGGTTCCTAATGTCTTTTCTTCCAAACTTTATTGCAATAAAATTACAGTGCAGAATGGTTAGGCAAAATTCTTTTTTGTGTCTGACTAGATTCAAACTCACATTTCCCTGAAGGAATAGATGTGTTCACTTAGAGGCAAATCTGGTGTTTCTGCTGGAGAAAGACTTGACCACTGTATTTGCTAAAATATCATCTTTATATTCAGAAAAGTGATTGTTTCAATACTCAGTTGTTGAGCCTTGTAGATGATTTTGGTCTGGAACAAAGTTTTAGGGGCATCTCCTATTTTCATGTATTTTCAGGAGTCAGGTTGTTTTATTCTACAGTAACATATTGTACTTACATGCTAACAGGACAAAAATAGATTGAAGGAAAAATAGAGCAGCCATCCTTTAAACTCATTAGAATGAAGCAGTGAACATTTTTAGTATGATCTCTGTTGACCCAAATCCATAAAATCTCCATCTTATTTAAACTAAAAATAATTTATGCATGGTTTTCCTCATAGCATGCCTTTTCTCATCTCATACCACCAAGGACTAAGCTAGTGGGTTTTGAAAAGTTATTTGTTTGTAAAAAGTGACTTTGATATCTGAACGCTGGCCTGTGCTGATACACGTGAAACAACCCTTTTGTTTGTAGCAAATGGCAGTACCAATAGCAGCCCCCTGTCCCATCAACAACCTGAAATCCTACAAGAAACAGAGAAGTCTATTATTGGACATAAGATAGCAAAAGTATAATTTTCCTGGATTTCCCCAAAATACAGAGTATTCTGCACTACCTAGATTTCACTGAGCATCTCAGGAAACCATTATTTGAATAAATCTTAGATTGCTAGGACTTTGGACACTGCTTCTTATATAGCATGACTTTTCCCTAGTTTTGGAAGAGCATTCTATTGTGGAAGCTTGTACGAGGAGAAGATCAAACCACGATTAAATTAGGAGCTACAGTCCTTACTGTCAGGAAATATTCATACATTCATAAAGCGATGATGGTTGTACTTAAAGAAAGATGTAGAAAATGTGGGAAATTAGTAATTAATCACAAAATCATATAATCATAGAATGATTTGGGTTGGAAGGGACCTTAAAGACCATCCAGATCTAACCTCCCTGACACAGGTAGGGGCACTTTACACTGGAACAGGTTACTCAGAGTCACATCCAGCCTGGTCTTGAACAACTCCAAGCCTGGAGTTCACAGCCTTTCTGGGCAACCTGTTCCAGTGCCTCACCATCCTCACAGTAAAAAGTTTCTTCATAATATCTAATCTAAACTCACTTGCCTTCAGCTTAAGGCCGTCTCCCCTTATCACTACATGCGCTTGTGAAAAGTCCTTCTTCAGCCTTTTTGTTGGCCCCCTTTATGTACTGCAACGTGTAAGGTTTCCTCAGCACCTCCTCATCTCTGGTCTGAACAGCTCCAACTCTCTCACCTTCTCTTCATAGGACTAGAATGAAGAACTAAGCTCTTAAGAAGGTATTTCACTATATAGAAAATTGAAGGAATGGTGAATTCAGCTTTACCCGCCAAGCACATTTTCATTGACTCTCTGGACAAATGTACGATGAACAAAACATCAGTGAATGGGGCACTGCCATTTCATTAAGCTACCTGAACAAATTTATACCCCTTAATATGAGTAGTTATTATTGTACACAGAGACTTAATGACATTTGTTTAATACTTACACAGAATCCTCGGACTTGCGCAGGATCCTGTGCCATTTTGAAGCCTTCTATGAGACAAAGAAGCCTAAGATATATAAGTTAATGCAACCTAGTTACAGGTACTCTCATTTGTTCTTAGTCAGAAGTCATATTTCACAAGATTCAAGGCCCAATATTGCACGATAAAAACTTGGATTATTTCCTGAAACAAATTTCAATATTTCAAACCACTTTTTTCTAGTAGTTATGCAGTACTTGGTGGAAAATGAACTCAGGTTATAAACCAGAAATAATGTCATATCTCTAGTCTTCATTTGTCTACACCATTTAATTTATTATCCTCTGATACTTTATAGGGATGCATAAGGATCTGCATCTCACAAGGCTTTTTGAATACCTATTCAAGTTTTCTTTTCTTTTTGGCTTCAGATTTGTACTCTGTTGTTGTAAGCCATATAATATGTCACCTAGAGCTGAAGTATTTAAAAAAAATTGTTGAAGAGAAAGCAGCTAATATTTAAATTTAAATTTTTGTTTTTAAACACAATGCAGTCATTAGGGAAAGCAACGAAAAAATTTTTAAAGTGACAAACATAAGACAGACAAGGGAGTCAGGGAAAAAGAACAGGTTTTGACTAAGAAAAATGCTGAATTCAAGTGTCTGGTCTTTTTTATTCAATCAGAAGTCTTCTCTTCTGCAGCTCAGGTGCTGTAATGGTCCTAAGTGTCCCATTGTTTCTCTGTACATGATTAACAATGGTTTGTTGATTGGAGATCACATGAAGACATTCATTAGCTGAACCAAGTAATCACTCTGGTTTTTAACTCCAGAAAACCTAGAACAATTCATTTCTTTTTAATTACTATGCATAGTTCTTTTAGAGTTTGCTAATAATGAATACCTTTTCTCACTGAAGTGGCATTGATCACAAATTTACACTGTTGCCTAACTGATTTGACATGACAAATGTCACAGACCAGACTTTCAGAGCCACTGCTTTTGCATATGTATAGTGAAATCAATTTAAAAGGCAATCCATACTACACGTGTAGAGAAGTAGTTATTAACACAGTATTATAAAGAAGTCAATCCCTCCAAGAAGATTTACTTCTGTTGAGCAGAGGTATGCAATTTATTTCATTAACTTAAAAGAGGTGCACTGACTTCTTTCCCTTTTTCCTTCCATATTACCTCTTTCCTAATCCTGATTCACAATCATTGCAGTGAATGTCATGAAAACTAATCGATCCATTTCAGTTTAGGAGAAAATGCCCCCAGTTGATGTTTTAGCTGTCTTTTTAACAATGTTAAATGGCTGGAAACTGTTGAAGTGAAAGACTTTTACTGCTTGCTGCAAGTGAATAGTGTAAACAGTATTGATCTGCTATGAGGGCTTTACAGTCGAGAAACATTCAGTACATTATTTAAAGGACAAATATCTATTTGATTTATTTTCAGCTCTTATCCAGACATTTATAAGGTGGCCTTTCCTTCCTTTGCTAAGCTTTCTTTAAAAATACAAATGGCATTCAGGCCTCTGTTTCAGATGGACTTGCTCCTGTTTTCATCAGTAAAAGCTGAAATCCTCTCAGGGAGAAAAGAAATAAAGCCGAAGTGGGAGATTTGATGCTTCTGTAAGTGATGAAACTGAGAACTGAGCATCAAGAAGAGGAAGTGAGAAATTACTCCGTTCTTTCAAGCTGGAGCTAGATGCCAGAAAGCAAAGCTAGAGATACTAGAAGGCACAGCCTTGAATCTTCAAGTCTGCTACAACTTCGGTTTTGATAATATTAATCCAAAAACTCTGACAACCCAAAGATCACAAACTTGGAACAATGAGAGCTAAAGGAACCCCACAGACTGCAGCTGTGGGATTGGGAAAAAAGCAACATGCCTGATTTTTGATGTATGATATGAAGGACTTTTTGTCATGACTTCTTCAACTCTTTCCAGAGAAACAAGGGGGTTTGTTGCTTTCAACATATTGCATTTAATTTCTTTATCACTAAATCTATGCAAACAGAAAGGTGGAAAGTGCTGTTAGTGATTGTACAGTTAGTTTATAATATTTTATGCTTTTATTTGTACTGCATGGCTATGTACTCTTTCACTGGCCTCAGCCAAGAAGTCAGTCCATCAGATATCTTTTTTTAACAGTTTACAGTGGTGGACTGCAGACTGCAGAGCAAAGTACTTTGAACTCCTTCACAGAGACACACAATGATCAGATATAACTTCAGCTGGTGTGACAGAAGAAAAGACAAAGGCTTTTTCTCCTCTCAGAGCAAGCCAAAGTGCACCTTAACTCACCTACTGCAGGAGACCAGATCTGTACAGGACTTCAATGTAAACTGACAGTAGAAGAGATGAATTAGCATAACTGACTGTTTCACTTGCAGAGATTAAATAGCCTTTCACTGCAGATGTTTGACAAGCAAAATGCTCCCTAGTGGAAGACTATAAACGGTTAAGATGAATTTGATGAGAATTCTAATTGTTGTTTTGCAATTGGTAATAGAAAGGTTTTATTAAATGCCATGTGAAAGCAATTGACCTTCTTGAGCAAAAAAAAGATCTTGGTTGCTCAGTGTTTGGACATATTAGTATTTCAGGCAGAAAGGAAGTACTTTCTTAATTTTTGTTCCCATTCCTGCTATCTGACTTTTAAAAACAATTTCCTTAAGACAGCTAAGTCACATTTCAACGAGGTAAGAGCAACTGCCTAAAAGCAAAAACACCTGACCCCTGTGATCTTTTTTTTCTGAATGCAGTTGAAAAAATTGCAGTGTGGACCCTTGCCTCTCTCCCTCTTCAGGAGCAACTAAGTACTTTGAGTACTCCTTTTGGGAAGAATTCAAATAGATTAACTTGTTCCCATGATGGTAATTTGCTTTGCACAGGAAACACCTAAGAGCAACGCTGTAGGATGTTACAGGGTTTTTTCCAAATCTTCTGCTAGAAACTCTTCCATTTTGCATGAAACTATTAAATATTCACCACCTCTCTCACCAGAAGGATAGAGGGAGAGGACATAGCTGCATAACGTAACGGCTAGCTCTAAGAGACCTGGCTTTCTTGCTCCAATGGATACTTCAATTCCCTGCTCCAGTTGGTTCATGAGCTGGGACCCATGTCTTCTTCCCAAGCAAATGCAGTAACAGACTATCACATCACACTTAGCTTCTCTAGAATATTTATTTACTGGGCCTTGCAAGGTGCAATAACATTTGGTTAGTAAAGCACTCACAGCAGAAATATGTATTCAACTCTTCATTCTCTGCCTGCTTGTCTCTCTGAAGACAATCCAAAGGGTCCTGGTGTTCTTCCTGTCCAAAGACTTTAGCTACTGAAGTACAAAGAATAAAGAGAAAAGGACAGTACCCCCTTCATCACACCTCGAATGTCTTTGTCTAAGTGCAGTGATGTATGCTCCAAATATTTGCCTGAAATAGCATGTGTGAGGACATGGGTGTAGTTTCTCTGTAAACGAAGGCTGTAAATGCTCAGCATTGTCATTAGATAGGACTGTCCAACAGTCACTGGGGCACCTACAGGGTATAAAATCTGTTGGGGGGTGGCTGCATCTGGGTAGGGCTTTTAACTGAAAGAAAACTCCAGAAGAGCTAGAGTGCATTACATAAACTTCTTCGACAAATTATGAGATAGAAACTATATTTACTAAGATTATGCCATGCTGGCTTTTCTGAGGAAGAAAAAAATTACTGTTTTAAATATGAAAACACATTGGAACCAAACAAACAATTCAGTGATGCTTCTAAGGTGGACACTTTCTTGGTAGGCAGCACTAATTGCTGCAATAGCTTTTAGGTGTTCTAATGCACTCAAGTGAATTATGCACCACACTGCTTCTGAATGACACAGCCATTTCTGACTCCATTAATATGGAAGATTTCAGCCAAATGCTTTTAAACGATAGCTTCTCTTTATTTGTAATTTCAGACTCTATTGATTTCCTTCTGTTCCCTTCATTATGATTTCAATTGATTACCTTGGCAACTGCAATAACAATGATTGCACTTGACACTGTCTGAGACTCTCGAGATGGTATTTGAATAGGAATGGTATAATTTGGGGAAAAATGGCTACAAGAACCTGCCATTAACATTACACTTACACTTTACTTTTATTGACTTCCCTCTCTTACTAACAGGCCCTTGTCATGGACCGTTGCTAGATATCAGTTAGGATTTCTGTGACTCCTTGAAGTAAAAGGTTCTTACTAACAATGAGAACGCTTTTTATACTAGTGATTTTTTCAGCACTGTGACAGTTCAGGGAAGCCTCCCACCCTAGATGAGATTTTTGTCCCCTTGCCAGAAGAGCTACCAGCTTTTATAAACAGTGTTCCTGACCAAGGGCTTTCTTTTACTGACTGTATTATGTCCTTGCACACAGAAGGAATTCAAGTCCAAAGGCATTACTTCAGATTAAAAGTTAATATGGATTTATGCCGTTTCATTGCAGTTTATGCCATGTAGATGAGAAATTCCACATACTTTTCTCAGGAGAAAAGTAGCTGTTTATAATTTCTGTTCTTCAGTTTGCACTTCAGCTTTATTCAAGAACTATCCACAATGTAGTAGCAGTATCCCACCTATGGAAATAATACTATATGAGAGGTTTTTTTTTCTTGTTCAAGATATGTCAGAAATGTATTTATGTCAGAGCAAATATTGGAGATAAAAGAGGGTAAAGCAAAAGAGGGACATCCTTCTCTGAAATTACAAAGGTAATTCACATTTATGAATACAATGTCAGAAAGATACAGCTTCAGTTTACTGTCACTGGGTCCATGACCTTTCATTTTGATTTTATGCCACCAACAACATCTTCTGATTAAAGCTACCATCTATGAATGTCAGTCATTTGGTACTTTATATAATAATAGTATTCTGCTTCTAAACCTAGCATTTCAATTTCAAAAAGAAAGAAAGGACAGCCCAGAAAATGGATCTTTTTCCTTAAAACCTAGGGAATTGGATGTGATATATAGCAAAGGAGTAATTTTAGGAAACTGCCTTTCTGTTATCAGTTGTGCACTTGCAATGAAGAGCAGTGCTCTTCCTCCCCAACCACTCTATTATAGGGGATCTGAATAATTACAATTAGTGACTATTGATAGTTTGAAGTCATAGGTTAGGGGAGGAACACTGGGAGTGGGACATGATAATTTTCTTCAACGTGATATCACCATTCTTCAATCTGACCAACAGACTCAAGTACTATGACAGTCAAGAAAAGGTAATTGTAGAGTAAGGAATATTGCATGCTGTCAGTATACATTCTAGTGAGAATATTTATCCATAATTATCCATATCAAAAATGGAAGTGAACTTTTCCTTTTATCCCTTGCCCTGATATGCTTGGTGAAGTAAAAAAACTCGTGGGTAGCCCAAGTCAGCCTTTGATCAGACTTTATAGACATGAAATTCAACTATGCAGAAATTTAAAAAAGTGATTCAGTCTGTTACTTTATCTCTGGTGTCATTCAGGGCAATGCAAATTTTACCCTTATTCACATGGAAACAGCTTTAGAAACCGTGTTAAAGGAGCTCCTGAAAATTTCTGCTTCAATCTCAAAATACAGGCCCAAGCAGAAAATGAGCAGAGTCCTTGTATTAATCTATATAGTTGTTTTACATGAATCATGAAGAAATTTGAGAAGTTTTATTTAATAAAATGCTGTCTTATCTTCCAACCAATAGCCAGATGTTAAAGCCAAATCAGGAAAAACTGGTGACATCAGTAACTGGGTAGGCAAACTTCAAAATAAGTTTTTTTGGAGGACGATTAGAAAGTATAATCCAATAGAATATTGTACAGAGTTATATGATCATTCCATAGGGAAAATCCAAATCATTTGATAAAGCAGATACATTACCCAGATGTCCTATTTCTGTAATTCATTCACTTAGGAATCCTAGACGAGTTCTCAGCCACACAGCCTGAGATTTGATATAGAGTTGATCAGATTAACTATTTTCTAAATAAAAGATAGGGACATCTAGCTGAAAACCTGTAATGTCCTTAGGAGGAGAAAGAGGCATAGATGAAGAAGGAGAGAGAGTGACAGAAGAATTTGTTGGTAACTCCTGGCACATGGGGATGTGTCATCTCATTGTTGCTGAGTAAACAATGGAAAGGAAACCACTAAATTGAAGTGCTATAATGAAATGGTGTTAGTGTAGGCCAAAAGAAATTAAATTGTAATAATGACTATTGTGAGTAATTCAAGCTTAAACTAGATAAAAATATTAAAAATTAATTGATTTCTTTGACTGGATTCTAGATTTTCTAAGTTCACATAGTCATACTTTTTCTGAATTTTTCTCATTGTTATGCTACCAAAGTAGAACACTCAATTTTCACTTCACTGTTGACCAAGAAACACTGAGATAGCTTGACTTCAGCCACCTCACCAAATGTAGGCAATGCTGACTTTACAGTTTATCAGCAGCCATTGCAGCATTTTGTTTATGTTATCTTTCTTAGATATTTAAATGGTGTGTAGGAGACTGTCTGCTCCTTTAAGGGCATCTAGCCAAGGGCTTTTTCAATGCAAAAAGTGGGTAATAAAGAAAGGAGGAAACTATAAACAAGAAATTTCAGGGACACAAACCTGATTAATATAGGAGGAGACGGTGAGAGAAATCAAGTCTGCTCATTCACAGTAATTTATGAGGATGTGTAAGAGTACGAGAATATTTGTTTCAACAGAGTTTTCTGATCGTGGTTGTGGTTAATTGGGAACCTGAGGGAAAAAAGGGGAACTCAGAAACAAAACATACAGAGACTCGTCTAAGAAACCAAAAATGAAGACAATGACAAGAAACAACCTCACCGATCACACCAATTGATGGGCTAGCAAGAAACTGCAGGTGCCCTTTGCAGTAAGATCAACCTGGACTATGCACCTGATATTATAAACCAGGGGATATTGTGGAGACTGGGCTGGGAGAGATGAGGTATACAAACCCATGAAGGGATGTGCAAAGGAAGAGGAACCACAAGGACAAACAGCAGGAGACAGGCAGAAAAGAGTTGTAAAAGGGGCTGGTCACTCTTTTAAAACAGGATAAGTCTGTATTCATTTCTGGCTGAGCCCTGCACCTGATCATGGCAGTCTGTTTTATCTTCTTGTGTTTTTTGCTAAATCTTTCCTTAATTATCTCTGCAAAATCTCACATTTCAATCTCTGTGCATGTGTGCTGCAAGGACTAAGTGCCAGCTATGGGCAAGACCTCTGTGCATGAATGAAATTTGGGGCCAACTGCAGGAGGTATAGGCAGGGGGGTGTAGGCAACTCTGGCCTGTGGTGCCAGCTACTGGAGTGAGTGATGTCACAGTACCAGGCACTGGAGGGAGTTGGAGTCTTTAACCTCAATTCACTGGAGCAGGAGTGGTACACACCCCAAAAAACAGCTGTGGAGGAACTGACATGACAAGAGTTGATCGAGATAATCTGTGCTGGCAGCTGGAGCAGACTACTGGTCACATCCCACGGACCTTGTGTCAACTGGTGAGTGTCAAGTGGCAATATCTTCCCCAAACCCAGTAAACGTGTGGGAGGGATGTGTGTGTGTGTGTGTGTGTGTGTGTGTATGTGTGTGTGTGTGTGTGTGTGTGTTCACTAGCGAATGTCAAGCTGCACTAGCCAGCCAAGAGGACTTGTAAGTGTGGGGGTGTCTGTGGAGCAAAGATGTGAATGTCATATGTTTCCTAGAGAGCATTGAGCTGAACCAGCCAGAGGGCAAGGGGCCCATAAAGTGAGTCCAGGATCCAGGATACAGACAAGGTCAATGGATGAACAGAGGGGATGTGATGACATTTGAAGGACCTGCAAGTGTGTGTGCACTTGTGAAACTGGAGAGTGTCTTATGTGCACTGCACTAGTGACATCCTGCCTCTTCCAGCCCAAGAGAAGAGGAGACTCACCCATCTGTGTTTGTATTTTATGTGACTCCTTTCTTTGGGTGCTGTTAAAGGCATAGCCTTGCTTGTGGCAGCCCGTGTGACCAACTGTTTGAGTATTGTGTGTATCTCTGTTCATCCGTGTTCATGTCTATGTCTATGTCCCTGGGATACGTGCTCAGCTTCACCGCTGGCTGAACCAGCAGATGGGACAGTGGCAGATGTGTCCCTCAGGCTGGACAGAGACCCCATGTTCCTGGGCACGCCTGCCTGGGTTTCATCAGCCCAGCAGGAGGAAGTCCTTGGCAAGAGCAGCTGGATGAGGTGGCCACTTTCTTAACAACACTTAAAAGCTAGTACAAGACCTCCAGACTGTTTCCAAATTCTCCAACTCTCTTCATTAACCTACATGAATCTTGGTGCCTATCCAAGGGCCCTGGGTTTGCCATGTGGTTGCTAAACACTTTCAAACTGTCTGTATCATATTTCAAGTCCTGTAACAGTTGCCTTTGTTTACCCTCCAAAGGTTGCATGGGTTATAATTATGTTGATATTTGGCATTGATCAATTTCCATTTATTGTCAGCCAAGCAAGGACCAATTCATCCAGCTTCCCAGATAGGATCTATATGATTTCCCAATATATACATGTACAGAAGAAACCCAGAAACTGTGGCATCATGGAGCATGAGGTAGGATTACAGAAGACATTGTGGTCCTACCGCCTCATAACAGTGTTAGGACTGACAGTAGCAAACCACAGGCTTTGTGTGGACCTTGCAATGGCTGAGTTTGCACAGACTTCCTGTGTCCAAGTTTTTTCACGTCTCTGATGACAGGCTGGTGTAACTGAGAACAATGTTTTCCAATGAGTTTTATACAGATAACTCTAATGAGTAGTTATTTAGTATAAAATTAAATACTTACTACTGTAAGACAATTATATAGAGCAGAGAAATCCTGGCTTAAGTGAAGATATGAGATGTTGTATAAAGGACTACTAAAAAGGACAGTCATGGGATAATAAGAGAAGGGGCACAGCCTTGGCACTGAAGAACAGAGAGCCTTAAGCAACTCACTGATGAGGAAAATGCGTATTTGGAACTGTACAAAACTGATATACGGCTTAGCAAATAAAACAAAGAGATAGTATTAACCACACATAAAGGCATCATATAGTGAATTCATATATAAAGTCAAGCTGCAGACTCCTGGAAAAAAAGGAAATATGTAAAAAGCTTGTTATCAAAAATTAAAAAAATACTCCAAGTGGATCCCAGAAGGAGGGATCAACATGCATATCATATTCCTTTTGGCAGAGGACTCCAGATGCTGATGACTCACCATAACACCTGCCTTGTCACTAAGCACGGGCTTTAGAGAAGCTGTGGAGAAAGATGACCATAACACTAAGAGAGCAAGTACAAGCTAAGAAGTGTGTGCAACGACTTTAAACACATTATTATTCTTTCTTTTTCTGTTGCAGTTACATGTGTAATAATAATGATTTGGTTCTACTAATACTACTAATACTAATTTCTTTGCTTGATTTATATGCAAGGTGGTCTTCCTTTATACTGGTAATCATAACATCAAGAAATGGAAAAGCTTTCTTACAGGAATTAAGTAAGTTTGGGAACTTATTTACATACAACTGTGGGGTGAAGGTTTATCCTACCAAAAGCTTCTATTTTTCTTCCCTTTTGCCAATTTATTTGTTTTATTTCTGCAGCTGTCTCTACTCTTTAATTTCTTCCTGATTTCTTTATTCCCATTTTTTTTCCCTCCCCTTTCATTTTTTTCCAGTTTCTTGCTGTTGTATCACTCCATTTTTTATAGAGTCCTCTGTCTTCTCCATTTGGCTCTCCTTAAAGTGTTTGCCAGTGCTGCTGCATGACACCTCCGGGTAGAAGGAAGCCAATCTCCTTTACAGGACTGCGGGACAATTGAGCCTGAAGCCTCTAATAAATGAATAGGAAGTAATTCCCTTTCTTTGAGACTACAGCAACAGGACAGTGGAACTGCCTGCTTGGAAGATCCTCCAGTCCTCAATGTTCCTTTTCTTGCTTTGGAAACTTTTGCTGCCTCTCTTGTTCATTTTCTGGGCTGACCCTTGGTTCCTTTTCGCCAGAATTTTTTGACTGCCACCATACAGCATTGAAAAAATTCCAGATTACCTCAAAAGCTTTGGGACAGAATTGAGAATAACTGTTTTAAAGGCCAAAAGTGTTATTTGCCTCAACTGCTAAGTTTCACCTCTTCAGTACATCTAAGCAGAAAGCAAACATCAGAAATGTGCTTGCTGCAATAAAGTTTTGTCACAGTTGTTAATAACATCACTTTCCAGTCCACATTTCATCAAAGTGTTTTTCTGTAATGATTCTATTGTTTAAAAATGGTAGCCCCTTGTCATTCTCTTGTCTGTTTATATGCCTTTATGAACGTTACTGCTTCTCTGTACAGGGCTGCACAAACCAGTGATACACAGTACTGAGGTCATGATACAAAAAGTTTATACACCACACACACACATTTTAATCACAAATGGAAGCCCCTCTCCATTTCCTTTCTCATAAGTTCTAGCCTACGCTGCATCACAGAGGAAGCAACATTCTGGCTAACATATCTGAGTGGTGCAAGAATGAGATTTAAACCCATATATAAGTATATGCAATGCCTATAAAGGTAAGGTAGAAACACATGTCCTTCTATGTAGAAAATGCACCTTTTTACAAGTATTGACTTTTGTGGGAATATTTTATGAAAACATACCTTCCAATAGTAGCGTATTGTATTGAATTAATGTATCAAGAACTACCTCTTAGGATATTGCATCAGAACAGTACCATTACTTTCCTAAATGCAATTTTCATCTGACAGTTTAATCATAGTGTATAATTTTCACACACGTGTATGATCAAAAAGATACATAGAATACTATAGGTAATATAGGTTGGGGGTTTTTTTAGTAGAAAAGTTTTCAAGCTCGTCTAAAGAGTGAGATTACTCAGACAGAGATTTTTTGGTTCAGCCTCATTTCCCCTTTATGGTTCCTATTTCTTATTCTCTTTCCAAAAAAGGAATAATTATTGAATTTCATTCTGACTTGCCAAGTTGCTGACTACAGTGGAGAATAGCACTTCTCTGAATAGCAGTCTAACATTTAAAAACAGCCTACAGGTGCACTTTGTCTACCATTTGGTGTGATGGAGCAGTGATAGTATCTTATTACATTGACTTCTATACTTTACCAAGAATTGAATATCAAGCTATTTTTTTATCAAGCTTTTCACATAAGTTTTTTCACGTCTTTTTTTTTATCTGATGATACATTGCAAATATTGTTAAATAAACAAAGTGCTATTTGGTTTTTGGTGTAAGATCCCAATGAGAGAAAAAAAACCCCAACAAACTTCCATCATGGCAAAAATAATGAATAATTCTTTCCTTGATAGAATGAAAAGGTTGCTCTGAAAATGGTAACTCCATTAAAGGGCAGTACTTGCTCTTAGCTTGTAAGTGCTGTGGCTTAACGTGTATTAGAGAAGCTAACAGAATTAGCTGATTATAATTAGGGCTGATAGAAATGGTAGATTGAAGATGGCAGAGTAAAGTATCTCATTCAGTTGGACAGTTTTTTAATACTTCCTTCTGTGGTCAGGAGTTGTCTAATCAGGTATCTGCATGGACTATGCTTCATATAATGGATGTCATGAACTTTCTTATAGTGGTTCCCCTTATGAAATACGTTCAATTATGTGAAAAGCCAGGAATCAAAGAAATTAATCCTAAAATATCATTTTAAGGAGCTTTAAGTGCTGAAGAATTATACTTCCTTTTGGTTGCTTGGTTGGGAAAAGTGAAAGTGCTGGAAAGCTGTAACTGTCACCAACCTCTCAGTTTCATCTTCCCAAAGAAAATCTCAGCACTTCATAGTCATTCTTCCTGAGATCCATCAGTTATTTCTTCCCCTTTCAACTCATCATCCTTTGTAGCAAAAAGTGCGAAAACGTCCTGCCCCCCAACACTCCCTCACCTCTAACCCAAACACAAGAATGACAAATATGTTTAGCATTCTGCTTTTTTTTTAGTTTTGCCTTGATTTACATCACATCTTTTCTAATTCTCAGTTCTTTTGATGCACCTTTTCAGCCACTTCTGCAACTTTGGTTCCTCTTGTTTCCACTCAGCTCTTCCACTGCAGGAATTTTGCTAGAGCTTCTGAACAGGTGCAACATCCTGCCTTGTCACATACTCCGAAGGAAGTAAGTTGGAGAAGACCTCTGTTTCCAAAGAGTTTTCTTGCAAGAGGCCGCAATCCTGTGGCTGAAGCTGTCAGTGAGGATACCTGGCTTCCAGGTTGTCCTTGGTCATCAGCCATAGATTGCATACCAGGAGATGATACCACCCAGTAAGGCTTTTACATCTGTGACTGCTATACTGCCTGAAGCAAGTCATTATATTATGTGTCATGGGCTTTCAACTGCAAGTCAGAAAGGAGATGTAGGGTATGTGAACAGGCAAAACATGAGATAATGTGCAGTGCCAAAATGCACTTCAGAATCATGAGGGCATGATAATTTTGCCCACTCTCATTAAAGGAATATTTGTTAAGGAACAGACATTTGTTAAGGATACATGTATATAATCTTTTATGTAATAGGAGTGCTATTGCTCTAAAATATATTGGCTTTCTGTAGAGGAAATGGCAACCTGGAGTTTTTAATTTGTGTCAAGACAAGGTAGATTGAAGATAGATAGAAGGCATATGAGACATATTATGATACAGCCTCAGGATAATAATAAATATAAAAGTAGTTACAAAATCCTACAAGAGCTCTTAGATAATGACATACTTTGAGAATTATTAACAGTACTCACTTGCATTTCCTTCACTTAGGACCACCTTCTTGCCATACTGCCAAAAGTTCAGATCAGTTCTTACGGAGCCAGGGCATTTCTGGATATAAAAGAATTTAAACTAGAATTAAGCCTTGCCGTTTGTATAGGTACAAGTGTTTTTAGAAAAAAAAAAATCTCTACAATATTGATTCCAGTACACAGAACTAGACTATTTAAAGTTTACTGTTTACAAGCTGGATTATTCAGTGTGAATAAAACTGCCTCTAACTTCTCAGCTTAAGCTCTTAGCAGAAGCACAGATTCATATAGACCAAATAATTTGCAAATTCATTTCAGCTTTGCCAAATTTTACTGAAAGTCCAAAATACTTAATGAGAACACAGTCTCCTTAAAATATATTTTCTGTTCATCTTTCCGGTTACTGGCTTCACTTTTATGAGTGGTAACTGAATTTAAAAATGTCAGAAAAGAACCCTGGTAAGTAGTATACACCTAACAAAATAAAGTACAGCATAGCTTCTCAGTCTATACTCATGCAGATCCTGTTCTTAGATGTGACCTGAAGCAGTATGTGTCTGAAAGGTTTTGTTTTCACCAGTTATAGCAGCTGTCTAATGAAAAGTATTGGCACTGCTACAGATCTTGACTTGGAGTCTTAAAATAAGAAATACTCCTGTATAGGAGCCACTTTCTCACTGATGGCTTAACACACATATGAAAGTGCTCCATCAATGAATTACACAGAAAAAGAACTTATTTGCTGTTAACTCGGTCTGGAACCATATCAGCATGTGAGCTGATCTGTGTTCTGAGGAGGCCACTTGCTTCAGACAAGGAACTGGTCATCTGCACATCATTAAGGAAAAACTGTTGAAAGGCCAAAACCCAGGGTACTCAAAAGGCAATTTTTTTCTGTTATCTGATTGGCATCTACACATGTTCAGTATGAACAGAAATAAACATTTTATGCAATGGAAAGAAACAACTTTTTATATTAAAAAGCATTCTTCAACATTTTCCTTACAAGCCAAGTATATTTGGTATTTTCCATCTGCCTAAAGTGAGTCAGTTAAGCCAAAAGTTGTCAAAGTAGATTGTGAGTGAGGAAAAACAGACACTGAATTCTTTTCAGAGTAATAAATGCATTTGATGTTTTCCTGGTAAGCTCCTACACAATACTGTAAAAAAGAATCATAAGTAATTAAACATTTGGATTACTAAAAGCTTCTCCCATGCAAAACTGAGGTGCCTCCCAGCCACTGCCCTAGCTGTCTGCTGCTCACTGAACAGAGAGTTTGCAACCCTTTACTGGGACAGCAGCCACATGTTAGGAGGACTCAGGCGTATGCCTGTCCTTCCCATCCTTGATATATCTGAGAAGTTTGGAGTTTAGGCAATTGTAAAGATTCAGACAAGAAACTAACACGATCCTTTAACAAAGTCACCAAGCTGAGAACATCTCCATATCATAAGATGCAGGCCTTGAGAATGCTAAGAATGATTGCACCTTCCTTGGAAGTGAGTGGCATCTGACTAAATGTTGTCTGCTAAGCTATTGCTGTCATCAGTAACATGGTCCAGCTCTCGAGCATCCTCATGTAAGCAGGTGGCATGAACGAGCCTGAAAGCACAGAGCATCATCCAAAACCTGCTCCTGAACATGCAGAGACATTGAACAATGCACAGAAAATCAGCCCTGCACTTTCTAACATGGGGAATAGGCAGGTACAGTATGGGTCTGTTTCCTCAGTCTGTTCTGCATCAGTCTCATTACTCAAATCAGTTTAAAATCCCTCATGGAGTTCTTCCAGCTAAAATATTTTGAATGGACACTAAATGAAGTGTTTCATTTTTGTTTCCAGGGCTGTTTTATTTCATTTTTCTTCAATACACTGTAAAATGTAAATGTATGCAATTTCTGTTCTTCCCTTCCCTTTTCCCCTTTTTCTACCACTTCTTTTCTTCACTATGTATGTTACCTTTAACAATTATCTTTCTGGCTATTCTTCCATCATTTTCTAAGAAGTTAGTTAAATCTGCAGTGAGCTAAAATAATTCTGATTGAACATATGAACATTACGTTCAAGAGGAATACTGCCTGTCAAAATCCTGTATTTTTATTGTCACTGTAGCACAGACCACTTTGATAATGTTTCAATCATATTCCCTATTAACTATATAGACACATTTCCTCCTGCTGCAACTGTCATTGAGATTTTCAAGAGGAACACACTGCATCCTTGGAATACTTAGACCACCTCTATACTTACATTTTTTCTGCAAGAGAGCTAGAAAAGGACTTTGTTCAGGAGACCTGTAAAATCAATGATGCTTAGAAACGGTTCTACAAAGTGTGTGTTACAAGATTTTGAGGCTTACTTTTCTGAGCTTAGCCATAATGCCCAGTGGATAAACTGCATACTTTAACCATAAGCTTTTTTTTTTTTCTTCTTTGGTAAGAATTTATGCACTCTTTGGCAGAAGCAGCAAACAGTTTTAGCCTGCCAAGGCAAATCATAAATTATGCTTAAAGGAAAACCCATTACTGAGCTTCAATCATTTATTGCGTAATGAATGTATATTTCAGAGACAGTGAAACATTTATAAGGTTACTGAAAGTATAGCAATTAATAAAGCATAGGCAAAGTCAAACAGCAGTGCATTTGGTATTTAAGAGTTTACTGGTAATGTATTGTATAGGGTATTAAATACACTTTAAATATATTACCTTGTCCTGTCCTCTTCCCCGTCAAAGCCCTGGACTCTTATTACAGCATTACTGGGAGTAACTAAATACATTTATGATGAACCACTCATTAACAAAACATTTAATTCACTATAAAAAAAACCCCAGCTGTCTTTTTCTGAGTAAGATAATAGCAAAAATTAATCTGGCACATCCTAAAGGTCAGATTACACATCTGAAGTGGTCTTTTTTGGTTGCAGTCATGATCACATCCTTCCTCCAAGCTGAGAAATGTCTGGTCATATTTCACACACATTCTCTAAATGGAAGTATCCAGATCTGCTCTGCTATAATTTTAAGGATCTGAAATTAGGTAAGATTGGAAATGCTTCCATCATCTATTTCTTTTTCTTGTCATTCAAGTGTTATGGTTCATGATGGAGGTTTGTGATTCTGTATGAGAACATTGGCATAAATAATGGTCAATAATTTTATTGAGTAAGACTATAACAAATCTGTTCTTGCCTGTACAAAAAAAAAAGTATGCATGGATCAAATACTTTTAATAAAGATGATATATGAAACATACTGAATATCCATGTATCTACTGAGAGTTTTTACACATTTATTTAAGAAACTGTGATGATAGAAATTGAACGTAGGGCCCATTTTATTTAAAATGCACCAATAAAATTTGACACCAGATTACAAAAGCAGGGTGCAATGACTGACAGCCTGTCATTGAGGAAGCTAAGCTCAGAACAAACTTCTACACAAAGTGGGAAAACATGGCAGCTGCTGGGGCAAAGCCTGGGGGCTCAGGCAAACGAGACTTTGACTATATTTGCCCATTTCTAACTGATTAGATCATTGAAATGTGAGCTGAAGAACAAAACAGCAACAGAAAAAATTTGTCACAAAACCACTGCAAGCTTCACAGTTGTGTAAAGCATCTGGAGCAGGGGAACAGCAGATGACAAAAACCCTGGTGACAGCTGCCAACTGGCCTCAGATGAGGAGAGTCACGGAGACTGGCCCAGAGCCATGTCCTCAGTGCATGCTGAAAACCTGACATGCAATACAACAGCAAAACCAGCAGTTCTTCAGTTAGGGACATGTGTCCATAGGTGTCCAACACCATATTAAGGCAAAGCCTGCACTGCAGCCGTGATGTATGGAGGTCACCTGTCCAGCTGATGGCTTGAGTGTCCTGGGCCTGTCGAGCTGGACTGGGCTGTGCTGGACTGTGGGGCAGCTGCTGGTTCATGTGAGTGTATCTTACAAAAGAAATCTTAGAAGAGGTATTGCAATCCACTCACTGTACCAATTGTACTTAGGAAATTCATGTCTGATTGTGTGTCACTAAGCAGTGCTGTTTTGTTCATGCAGATATACCACCAACATGCTCCATGACAGCAGCAAAGATTTCGTAAAAGCTTACATGTTCCAGAAGAAAATATGTGATATTATTTCTCCATGTGGCAGAAGAAAATCTGTCTGTGTTTAAGAAGAAACAGATTCCTTTTTAAAAAAAAAGAAGCATTTTTCATTGATTCGAAACAGATTTATTGTGGTTAGTACAAGAAATGTCTGAGAGCACTAGAGACAAAAAGTGGCTGGTTTTTTTCTCCTTTTTTACACCAAACAAAATAACTATAGTGTAATTATGGCTGCATATGAAGCCACCTGAAAGGAGGTTCTAAGTTTAACAGTGATGTAAGTAATTCTGTTATGTGCGGGTCTTTAGGAGAACCATTGCAAGACAAGTCATTGTGGTCAAGCATTCCCTAATCATAAGTGGAGGACAGTAACCTCTAAGAACTTATCCTTGTTACACGAAGAAATTGAATACATGTTCTGTAACATATGGGGGAAATCATCACAGTCTCTTTTGTATACCTACCCTGTGAAAAACAAGGAACATCTTCAGGCTTGCTGACCTACAAGTCATTTCAGTGCTTTGCACTGCTGCCCACTAAATGGTGTGAGAGAAGAAAGATGATGAAGTCCAATTATGTCTAAAAGCAGGGAGTTATACATAAAAGTTCACTAGAATTGCACAACTGACACATAAGAGAGTATAGCAGATGGTGAACAAAAACCCTCTTCACGCTATGTTTTGAGTTTGAATGTAATTGATGGAAATCTAGCCAGTACAACTGTTTATCAAAAATGTGCAGTGACTGTAAGAGAAGATAAGTGTGATAATTATGAATGTGCTTGTTTGTGACACTTCAAAGGAGGAGCAGAGCATTTAGACTTTGCCAGGAATCACTGCTGCACAACCGTGTTCAGCATCAGGTCTTCTTTCATATAGGGAAAGGCAAGCATCTGGGAAATTTAACTTGAACTGTACTTTCTATAAGGAGAGAACAGAAGCAAACACTTATTTCACACTGTGGTGTTTGGCTTATAAGCAATTCTTGGTGTGCCAGTAGTAACAAGCATAAATGTAGAGTCAATATTGTAAAGCAGGAAGAAGTGAATGCTGACATGTTTACAGCATACCAGACTGTATTTGAAGGGTTTGGGTGTGTTCCAGGAAAACAAACCATAAAAATGAGCTCAAATGTTATACTAGTAGGAAAGTACAGGGGAAAGTAATGGTGACATTACAAAGCAAACTAAAACCACAGCTAAGCTCTACTGGAGAACAGCAAGTTAGAGAGTTGCAGAGACTCAAAGGCAATTGCTGATAGATCTGAAAGGACTCAGATAAAAATGTTTGGGTCCTTGTAATTTTAACTGTTCCTGCAAGAAAAGAACAGCCTTTGCATATTACTGGAGAAATAAAAAGCAATAAAGAATGTAAAATTATTTATACATTTATGCAGTAGTAGTGGTTTCAGTAATTCTATTGGCCAAAAAAGCAGAAGCAGAAAGGAATCTGTAACTGTAGACTTTTGACAACTTTTTCAGAAGAGTAAAGTTTGATTGATAGCCATTTGGTGTCCAGGAAACAGATGTATTCCCTGGCATGCAGTGGCAGAAGTTTGAAGAATGTTACAATAGCTCATCGTAAACCAAGATAGATAATATAGGAGAAAATCTTTCAAAACATTCACCTTTTTGGTCACATTTTGACATAACAAAAGTTGAAATCAGATGTTATGTATAAAGATATTTCAAAGTGATTTTGGCAGCAAGTAAAGTGATTTTGAAAAGACCTTTCAAAATAATTAACTCTTTGCAGTAATTTTACAATTGAAATGCTGAAGTGCAGTGATTAGTGACATCATTCCAACCTTTTACAGAGACAAATACAATAATTCATCAAAATGTCAGTACATGAGAAAGTACAGGAGGTGCCAATACTTCCTTTTAAATAGTTGAACACAAAGCGGGTTTTGGCTTGTTTCCTCTTATAGTGGATTCAAATTTCATATTGAACCAAACTTTCTAATAGTGTAAACCATGTCTTCATTAGCATTTTACAAATAGGTTGCTTATTTCTCAGTACTTGTAATGCATATTCAGCACAGGTAGCCCAACAACATAACCCTGTAAAAGAAAGGAAAATATCACAGAGTTGTGTTTGGCTCTGGTCAACTTCATCCATACATCTATAAGAAAGATACAAATTAACACAAGAATTGCAAGTCACTTGGAGTCACTTTTAGAAACACTTTGATAAGCAATGCTTTACCACCAATATAGAGAAAGCAAGTTACCACTACAGAAATGCCAAATGAAAGCTGGATACAAGCCATGGAAGTGTTCAAAAGCAACAGATGTCTTTCTCAGAGCATATTTGCATTATGGAAAAGACTTAAGCATGGAAGTCAGATCATAGAGAACATTTGCATGAACAGTTGGAATACATTGTGGTATATTCCGCGTCACCTTGACTGATATGTGATCTTTCCTTCCCCTTGATGTGTGTACCACTGTGATGGAGAGCAAATATTGGTCAAGTGATACTTTAGCCACAATAAATACTGAAACATTACAGAGACTGAGACACATCACAATTTAAAATTAGTATTGTCCCTTGACAATATTATAAAATAGTTGTTTTAGTAGAGCGCTATAAGAGAAAAATGTAAATGAGCTACCCCGGTGAGTTGATCTTCCAGTACACTTTCATAGAAACTTTGTCCAGTGGGACACATCTGTATTTTTCAAATGTGGCATTAAACCATTTTTTACAGTGAATGTAAAGCATAAAGACACAGCAAGTCAAGAGCTGTTACTTGGCTCAAGAGTGAATGAATATGTAGAAGCACACCAATACACTATTCACTGCTCTATTGCCATACTTTTTTCTCCTTAATACTAACAACGTCCTAGATTTTGCCTTGAAGCACTGTCATAGCATCATTTCTGTATTCAAGTCTAGCCCACATCAAACTGTATCCATGGTTGGACCATATCAAAGTTTGTAGCATAAATAACCACTCTAGTTGCTTCATTTATTTGCTTAATAAGTCCATTAATAGTTTGATATGTAATATTAAACAAAGCCATCACCAAATTTCTACTCTCCATTTCAGAGCTGACCTCAGATCATGGGTTTGCCCCAGTGTAAACAGAATATTCAATAAGTCTTCCTTAGTTTCCTGTGCTATCAACTTCAGTCTCCTGTCATGTCATGAAAATATTGCCTGCCTGTCGGGTTCATGATGTCATCATCCAAGACTGTTCAGCTTTATAACATCACCTCACACTGTATCTCCTGAGTTTAAATTACCGTAAGGTAACAGTTTGGAAACATCTTTATGGAACTGATATACAAGAATGCAGAAGCTTCAGCAAGGGTGAACAGACAAAGTGCCTACAATAATGGTTTTAATGATCTCACGAATGTATTTATTAGTAAGTGTGTAGAGTGGAAATGAAAATTGATTTACTTATCATTATAATTTCCTCCATCAGTGTGGTTCTAATGCAAAGAAAATGTCAGATTGCTAAAGGAAACTAGTCCTGTTGAACAGAAAGGGTACAAAGCTTTCTCACTTTCGAGTATATTGAATTACAGATCAGGATTGTACTCAAGTACTTGACAATCCCAGAAGGAAAACTGCAGGATAGCAAGGGTAAAGTTTCAAGATTGTGTGTATGACATGGGAGACTAATGACCTCCTAAATAATATAGGTACTATTAAAAAGGTGCACTGTATCCTCATAATATTTTTGTATGCCAAAGCAGCTGGTATTGCTTTATGCAAATTGGTGCTTGACCTCTTTTATTTTACTGCACCTGGGAGTCAAATGCATTGGCCGAAGTTTCGGGAAAGATATACATAGTATTCTATAACTGATTCCCAATATTTCTCCTCTGATATTCAGATGATAAACTAATTAAATTGCTGCTTACATTCTCCTTGTCTGGAAATAAGAAGTAAGAAACAAAACACACTCTAAAAATTTATTCTAAAGTAATTAGTTAAAAATTGCCTGTTGTCTTTTTAAAAATATTTATTAGTCTCAGAGGGTTAATGTTGTCATACTGAACTGAGACAGAGTGATTGTGTCAATATTACTAAGGTCAAATGAAGTGCCACTTAATCCAACAGTTTTGACACAATGAAACCTGACTAATAAAATAAAAAACTAATTTTAAAAATAATTTACCTCCTGTAGACCTTAAAATGGATTCTACTGACGAAAACTAGCATATTTTTTTCCTGATAGGTGAAGTAAACGAGACTGTGGAAGCAAGTGTATGTTGACAAGGGCAAAACGAAATTTCCAATGTGATGGTCTATCCAATTAGAAGTAATTTTGAATATTGTCCCTCAGTGTTTAAACACAAGGGTTTTCTACTGCAGCCTAAGCAAATAAACCCATAAATTGTTTATTTAGCAAGATGTTCATTAACAAGTGTACTCACTAGAACTGTTCTCTAACAAAAATGTTGCCTAAACCCATGAGGGGAAAGTGCATATTCAGCTGATAGTTAAGAAGGACTAAGCATTCAGTGAACTCTGTAGAAGTTCACATGAGCACAGTTCCTCAACCTGACTTTGCCTGCAGAGAGCAGTTAGTAAGCCATAGGCAGAAACATCCACCTGCACAGATGTCTTTTTACAATTACAGCTTCATTTACTTTGTTCATATTATAGTTAGGGTTTCTTTTACAAAAGGAATTTCAAGGAACTGAACCAGACAATCTATCAGAAATCCTTTAAAGGACAAATGGGCAAGATCTGCTGACACCCAAGTATTAGCAGGTTATAGAGGCTACATCTGCATAAGAAGGAAATAAAGCTGACACAGGTAAGATAAAATAGATGCTATATACTATATATGACATGCCCACAAAAGTATTTTGTTTTAAGTCCACAAATCATACTAAGTGGTATAAAATTCCAAATAGGAACCAAAGTTTCAGGGTTTGGTTCTTTGAATTGCCTGCATACCTGAAGTTAAATATTTAAATCCCCATTAGAAGGTTAGTGTTAAAATGGCTTCCACTAAAGAGGGCAAGCCACTTTTTAAGATAGCTTTTACACTTGACAAGAAAGTAAAAGGAATATTCCAGAGACTCTAAGTTCAACCTGTTAATATACGGTTTGGTATAGTTGGGTAGTCTGCAAGATGGGTGGGAAATTGGCTAACAGGTTGCACTCAATGGGTGGTAATCAGTGGTTTCTACTCAGGCTGACAGCTGGGTTTCCCCCAGAGATGGCCCCCATGTCATTCAGCTTCTGCTCTGGATGATGGCATTGGAAGCACTCTTACCAAACTGGGTGGTGAAGCAGACACGTCAAGAGGGAGAGCCAATCTTGCAGAGAAAACTGGACAGGCAGGATGAGTGAGCCATCAAGAACTGTCTGAAGTTTAACAAAGACAAGTGAAAAGCCTGTACCTGGGATGACATAACCAAAGAGCTCAGTACTGGCTAGGACTGTGCATGTGGAGAGCAGCCTTGGTGGGAGGTCCTGGTGGACAACCTAAATAAACACGCATCAGCAGTGTGCTGCTGCAGCAACGAAGACAGAACTGATCCTGGTCTGCATTGCCAGGGACATTATTAGCACAGATAGAGTAGTGATCATCCCAATCTTCTCAGTGCTTGCTGGGCCACACCTGCAATATTGTTCTGGTCCCCACAATTCAAGGAAATCATGGACAGACTGAAAAGGGTGCAAAGGAAGTCCACAAAAATGATCAAATATAAGAAAGAATTTTTTTACGGGGAGAACAACCTTTCACTTGAACAAGCTCCCCAGGGGTGTGGCAGTGTCCCTGTCTCTTGAGGTTTTCCAAATGCAATTGGACAGGGTGCTGGATAGTTTAATATGGGCCCTCTTTCCTACGAAAGGTTGGACTTCATGAACTTTTGAGGCCACTTCCAACCTGGGTGCTTCTATGATTCTATGATTTCATGAACTTTTCACAATCAAATTTGAAAATTTTTGTCCACATGATTTCTTGTTAGGTAGTCAAGTAATAAAGTAAAATATGCAAATGTAGGGCATATGGGTAAAGAAAAAGGAGACATGGTTCTATTGCTAGTGGCAAACAATGACTAAAAAATTGTGGCTGACAAAGTCTGTCAAGGATTTCTTCATCATATGGTTTTACAGACCATGTGAATTAGGATGCAGTGGAAGAGACACTTTCACATTATGAGATGTCTGTCTCAGCTGGGAAGGCATAACTCATGGCCAGAGGTGAAAAAGAACAATTTTCTGAACACTCTCTTAGCTTTAACTTTTTAACTTTTTTTTTTTAATATGGCCACTTCTCAGCAGCTTCAAAACAAACTTGAATAGGCTGTTCTAAAGGAGGGCTTTGCATTGAAGCAGACTGGTCACAACATTACATGACCAAGGGCAACATTTTTTATTTGCTCCCATCTTCCCATTACCTGACCATGCAATTGTTCCTCACATCTTCAGATTAGATTTCTGGTCTATCGCTACTATGTCACCCTCATAGAGTTTAAGTGGTTAGCTTTGGAGCTATAAGCCTGGTCCACTCCTTTTTGCTAGAATGTCTAATTTTTCATATTAGCATGTTTCCAACATAAGCTAAACCCTTCTAGCTCTGACACTGCGGGTTTAGACACATAGAGGATGCTTGTAAGTGCAGAGTACCACTTGAAAGATGGTGAGCAATTTGTAAAGAGTTGAATCTGCTGCATAGGAGGGTATCTCCTTACCTTTCAGTTACTGAAGATGAGAATTATTGGATATAAATCACTGGCTAGTTTAGATCATATGGGAAAAACAAGAAGTTGATAAAGACAATTATTGGATGTGTAATTGAAAGAATTGTAATTACATTAGATATGTAAAGGACTGATCTCATTGCTAGTATTAGCTTTTTCTTTGCACTCAAATATTTTGCTTTTGTGGATATCCTTTCACATTAAATTGGAAAGATTTGCTTCTATTACAATTTTATTATATTCCAAATTAGTTAAATAGTTTGTTGTTGTATTTTGTTATTCACTATGAGAAATTCAGCCTTTAGAATTCTTGAGTCCTGTCTCAGAAACACAAAAAAGGGCTTTGAATGATTTCCAGATAGATTAGAAGGGCTGAATCCAAACTTGAATTCTGATTCTTGCAAAACAACGTATATGGTAAGTACACTGCACATCCATCCTTTGGGATGGATTAAAGACAAAGAAGTTTAGATGTTAGAACTCCTCAGAGATCTCTTCATTCAGACTACCCTCTGCAAGTTTGAAAGTTGTGTCAAATACAGATCCTATAAAAGTGAGGGGGTTTTAGTTTGCATTCCTTCTGTTGCCACCTACTCTTCTTAAGAAAATGACTAAAAATATTTCCTGCCTACCTGCCTGCCTTCCTCCCTGCCTTTCTCCCTGCCTTCCTCCTTGCCTCCCTCCCTCCCTTCCTCCCTCTCTCCCTTCTTTTCCTTTCTCTTCCTTTCTCTTCCTTTCTCTTCCTTTCTCTTCCTTTCTCTTCCTTTCTCTTCCTTTCTCTTCCTTTCTCTTCCTTTCTCTTCCTTTCTCTTCCTTTCTCTTCCTTTCTTTCTGTTCCTTCCTTCCTCCCTCCCTCCTTCCAAAGGACACACCAGCCTCCTGAAAAAGCAGAACTTCTGTCAGTTGCTTTGCTGAGAAAGAGCTGGGTATATCTGAATATCCGTGTCATCTCTTTTTCACTCCTACCACCTCGTTCTCCTCCACTGATAAACTATTAAAATCAAGGGCTGCTGATGCATCCTTTCTCTGGTCCCCTCAGAAACACAGGATCTCTCAATGCTGCAGCTGCTCATGTCTGCCATACTGAATTTATGCCTTTGTCTTTTACCCTATTTTTATGCCTGGCGTTCTTCATTAATATACACATATACATATATAGACTCTTCCTGCCTCTCTTTCAGTTTAGGAGTTCATAAGTGGCAGATTCATCAACTGCATAGATTTTCTCTTTTTAGAAAAGGAGACATAAGGAGAGAGAGAAGGAAAATATAAGAGAAAGAGTAGCTGTACAATACATGCATTAAAATGCTTGATTAACCCTCTCCTAGGAATAAACCTGGTTCAGTGAGTTTTGCTGCTAGTAAATTACTTTCTGATCTATTTGTAATTCTTGCTAGAAAATATTTTCATCTTCTGTAAACACCAAGCCTGAATTCTAGCCTTTTGTTGATCATTCTGATGCACAGTTGGGAATGGTACAAACTCAAACAATATCCCTCACCCACATGACTAATTTTTTAACTCCATGAACTCCATGTTTGAAATTAGGAGTATCAGGTTATTTACCAAGATTAACATTTAATTCTACAGAACTTGTCTGTTGAGTGACCTCTTCTCACCTGGCTCTAATATGATGTGCTTTGTCTTGCTGTATGTCCTCAATCAACAGATATTTATTGTTCTTCAAATCTCAAAAAGCTGTTTGACTCAGAACCCCAAAAAGTAACCAGGACTTTTTATTCCCTCCCTCCAAAAAAAGTATTTTAATTTTTTGTCTTTTCTTAAGCCAAAGAATTCTATACTTTTCTATTGTTCTCAGTGCAACAAGGAAAAGTGTAAGCTTATTCTCAAAATGTGGTTAATAATACTGCAAAACTGCTCAACATATTCTGTATAACACTGAGATTAACTGACGGATCGCTGGTTGAAACAGTTAGTGAAAACGACAGCATAGGTGGCTGAAGATATAAATGGTTAAGTCGAAAAAAATGACAAATACTTAAGGTATTGCACAGTCTTTCCCCATAGGATTTTTGTTCTTCTCATAACAAGATTATCCTGGGCATTTTCAAGGTCTCTTTACACAGTGATTGGAAAAAAGAAAAAAGGTAAGGCATTCTTATCAGTGACTTCACAGTTGAATGTGTGTATCCTGATGATAGTAGTCAGTTCTGGCTCTTTGTCACATGAAGCACTAGTGAGTAGGCACTAATTCACTTTCCTTATGCAAGCTGTTCTCTTCTAAAATGCAGGTAGTTTCTATGATCTGAAAAATCTTCACTGATTACAAATATCTGCCCTTAGAACATCTGCCCTAAATGAGCAAGAAAGCAGACTCGATATCCCCTGAGAATTTTCTCATTATCCCAAGGAATTGCAAATGAAATTAAGGTACTATCCATATTAAATAATATTTGGTACTGGGACGGTTCTTTTGTACTGAACCTTGACATAAGAATGCTTTTATGCCTTTTAGAGACAGTCTTTTAAAGTACTTGAGCCAGGAGATGACAATACCTCAAACAATCAAAAAAAAAAAAACCCTAACAAAAACAAACCAGGAAGGTTAGCTTACATTTTACTCCAATGTAGACAGATGTGCAAGTTTAAAGTTTATACATAGGGTCCTCCTTCTTGCCCTTTTTGAAGATGGGAGTACGATTGGCTTTCCTCATTGGGCACCTCTCCCATTTGTTGTGATTTTTCAGAGATGATGGACCAGTGGCTTACCAACCACATCTGCCAGCTCCTTCAGCACCTTCAGCATCATGGCTCATAGATTTATGGGTAAGTCTGTCTAGCTATCTCTAAACCAGCTCTCTAAGACCAAGGGGAAGTCTTCCCTTCTCCAGCCTTATTCTCTTAATTCTCTTAGTTGGGATTCATAAGGGCCAGCCTCAAAAGTAAAGACCAAGGCAAAGAAGGCATTCAGTAATTCTGTCTTCTCTGTGTCTTCCATCACCAGAACACCCATCTGATTCAGCAGTGCCCCCACACTTTCCCTCTTCTTCCCTTTGCTGCTGATGTACTTCTTGTTATTCTTGATATCCCTTGCCAGACTCACTTCCAAGTGGGCCTTGGCCTTCTCCATCAAACCCGTCTATACTCTGAGGATGTTCCTATAGTCTTCCCATGTAGCCTGTCCCTTTTACCACATCCCATAAATTTCTTTCTCATTTTTGAGATTTACCAGAAGTTCCCTGGTCATCCATGCAGGTCTCCTGGCCCCTTTGCCTGATTTTTTGCTCATGGAGATACACTGGTCTTGAGCTTGGAAGAAGTGCTGTTTGAATATTGGCCAGCTCTCTGAGACCCCTCTCTCTTCTAGATCTCCATCCCATGGGATTCCTCTATGTAGGTCTTTGAAGAGGTTGAAGTTATGTTTCCAGAAGTTTAGGGTTCTATTCCTGCTTACTGCCTTGCTTCCTCCATGCAGGATGCCAAGTTCCACCATCTCATGTTCACGACAGCAAAGACTGCCCCCAGCCTTCACACTTTCACTGCCCCAATCAGTCCTTCCTGGTTTATTAGTACAAGGTCCAGCAACACACCTTTCCTTTTTGGCTCTTCCACCACTTGCATCAAAATGTTATCCTCAGTGGTCTGTGGGAACTTCCTGGACTGTGTGTGCTGAGCTGTGTTGTCCCTCCAACAAATATCAGGGAAGTTGAAGTCCCCCAGGAGAAACAGGGCCTGTGACTGTGAAGCTACTTCCAGCTGTTCATAGAAAGCCTCATAAAATTCCTTCTCCTTACTACAGGTGGCCGGTAGTAAACACTCACAACAGTGTCACCCATATTAGTCAGTCCCTTAATTCTTACCCATAAACTCTCAACTCTTTCGTCTGCCCCTGTGTAGAGTTCAATAAATTCCAGTTACTTTCTCACATTTCTTTTTTTTTCAGTTTTTTTTTTCACTTGCCTGTTTTTTTCTTTCTCAGTCTTTTTCTCTCTCT
>VZRJ01006869.1:53881-81205 GCA_013397565.1 Ptilonorhynchus violaceus
TCCCTCCCTCCTTGCCTTCCTCCCCCCTCCCTCTCTTCCGCACTTCCTTCCGCTCTTCCTTCCTTCTCATTTCACTTTTCTCTATTTCTTTCTTTTGTTTTACCTTATTTCTCTCTCTTTTACTCTATTTTCACAGTTATGTAATAAATTCCAGTAATTAAGGCACTAGAAACCTTCACAATGAAAGCTTCAATGAAAAAGTCATTTTTAAGTGGAAAGGGATTTTATCAGTAGCTTGCTTTAATTTGGAAGTGCATAATCTGTATTACTTTTCATAAATAAAACCAGACACACCCACCAATCCATAAATATGCAAGTACACATTCATAAACTTCCTGTAAATCTAAAAGAAATCTATCTAGACTGAAAAAATATGCTTGAGGCTCATCAGTTTTGTTAATGAAGAAATGAGGTGCAGATATATAAGAAGAGAAATTACCATGTTACAAATAGCACTTGGGAGGAACTGAAGTCATAGCATGAAAATACTAAGCAAAAGAGACGAGAAATATTGCCTATTTCATTGTTTCAGCAGAGCACTGCTTATCTACGTACTCAACCAATTAAAAAATGTCCAATGATCTTAAATTGTACCTCAAATCAGAATATGAATGTATTAACAACAAAAGCAGGTACCTTTTTCAGCAATGATGATTGAGTATTCTACCCAATTTTTAAGGATAATACTTGAGAAAAAAAAGAAAATAGTTTAATAGTTTACATCAATTATTCATGACTGGACATATTTCAAGACATTTTCCATGAAAGACCAGCAAGCACATGAGACTTAAAAAGTATTACAAATCGGTTATCAAGAAATCACCACTAACCTGAACTGAAGGACATCAACAGACAAATGCAGTCAGAAGGTATCATATATGTCCAATATATCAATCAGCATTCAGTTTAACATTATACCACAGTAGGTGAAGATACTACTAATATATCTTACCGTCAATCAATCTAGCTTACACTTTGGTAAGAGGCAATGAATAAAAGATATACCTGTTTATACAGAATATACAGGATGTGCTAGGATAAACACAGCTTTTTTATTTCCTGACTGTACCCATGAGACCGTCTCTTCATTGAAATAAGTCTTTGTGAGGTGACCTTATTCTTTGAAAACCGTGAGCACATTTCGCATTGTAGCTGTATTGCATATATAAAGTTCTTTGAGCTAAAAGCAAGGCTTTCATTAATTTTTTTAAGCAGTTTTAATATTTTTTCACTGTTGCTAGAAGTACTGATAATACATAGTCATTCATACGAGACATCATATTTGTCCTGGAAAACAATGATGTGAAAAGGGGCAAAAGCTTGTCATCACCATTCCATTTCTATTATGATCTGTTCATGTCATACTGTTTCATAATATTTTTAATTTAAGCCACCCCCCAAAAAATCTTTTAGTGCAGTGCACAAATTTGGCACGGTACCCTCCGCTTTCTAAGAAGATCTGTTCAAGCAGAAGTTCCACATACATGCACTTTAATTTTGATGTTATACAAACAAAATGAAAATTCCCATTCCTGCTTTTTGTTTGCTGTGTGGATTTGGAAAGATTAGAATATTCCAAACCAGACTAATCTTCTTATGCTTATGTTTAGTGATGCGTTAATGGCTGTTCATGACCATTTTGGGAGAACTCTACAGTGTTGCTTTCTAGATTTACAGATTAAACTCTGAATCTGACAAAGTGCTTGCTGGCCACTCCATTTGACTTTAATTGTCTTACTCTCAGTTTGTCGCCAACATCAACTTGTTTGTCTTAAATGACCTTTAACACTTTTAGCAAAACAACATCCATCTGCTCCACGGTCTCCTTGCCCACATTTTTCCTAGCAGCAAAGTCAGTTCTAGAGTAGAGACAACATTTTCTTCAGTGTGGGTTTCACCCACATGTGTCAAGTACATTTCTGTCTCATTCCGTGGCTTTCAGGTGAGAGAAGCAGGAAGTACACATTCTTCAGTACAATTAAAATCTAACACCTCCTGAAATCAAGATGTTCCAAATAAGGGTTCAAAATATTTGAAGATAAAAGCATCTATCACACTTTCTTAATTTCCTTTCAAAGCCAAAGCTTACTATGATCTGTGGGCCAAGTGTGCTATATGTTGGCAACCATGAAACTATTTTTTATTTACCTATCTAGTGCTTTAGCTTTAGCAGTCATAGGGGACATCTTAGCTGCTTGTAAACTGAAGGCTAAGGATGATAAAGAAGATTTAAAACAAAATTTTTGTTAAACCTATAGGAACTTACTTTCTGTTTGACACCTGTTCTAGAAGCAACTGTGCTGCAGGAAAACCAGGCATGGTAGTAGACTCAGAATTTATTTTTTTTGTTACAGTCTGCTTGAAACCTTCATAAGAAAAAAATCATGTTTTTTTAATAAAGTATTCCAAACAGCTGTAACATAGTACCTTTCTCTCACTTATTTAACTCTTGTATACTGTTGCTGACAACTTATGATCCCATTTTCCTAGGGAAAAAACCCCAAAACACTATATCTATGCTGGATGTAGACTTTGCACTCAGATTGTCTCTATTTAAAGTTAGTTGAAAGTCCACTGGCTTCCTCTGTGACTGAATTGTCATCCTTCCATAATTTTGAATTTGAAGATGTCACAGCATCTTTTGAAGCACTATAATACTGTCAGAGACTGAAAAATTATCATGCAGGCCACAATTCTGCTTAGCAAAGTGCTCAGCTTCTCCCTCATTAACATTCCAGATAAGGAAACACCTTTGCTTCTGATTTGCTTAAACCAGACCAGCAGGCAGTGCACTAAGCTCTTCAAAGGCAGCTGCCCTTAACCTTTTATGTTTCAGCGCTTTTCTTTTATAATTCTTTTCAACTGAACTTAAAAGTTCCTGCTTACTTCATTGCCAGTCCCAGGGCAGGTTTGATATACAGCACCTCAGCCAGAATCTGTTTTGCCCTTCATACCTATTGACTTTTCCTATAAGGTTGCAATTCTTCTGAGAATATGAAACACACACAGAAACACACATGAAGACACGCACATGCATCACAGATTTACAGTGCCACAGATGTTACATCTCACCTCAGGAGATAGCCCAGTCCTGCTCCTTCTCAGAGCACCAGCTACAGCAGGTGGCCCAAGGAGGGACATGTCCAGGCAAGTTTGAATGCGTCCAAGGATGGAGGTTCCTCAGCTCTGAGAAACTTGTGCCCAAGTTTGACCCTGCCATCACAGTAAAGAAGGAGTTTTTTATGTTTAACTGAAATTCTGGATTTTTCTGCAGTTTGTGTTCTCCTTATGTCACTAGACAACATTGAAAAGAGTCTGGTTTGCCCAATACAATATTTACATATTTTTAAGATCTCTCTGAGCCCATTCTTCTTCAGACTAACTCTTCCAGTGCTCTTAGCCTCCCATCATGTGACAAATGCTCCACTCCCTTCAACATCTTTGTGATCCTCTGCTAGTCATACTTTTGTACGTCTCTCTCTCTTTTGTACTGTTTCTCTCTGGGAAGCCCAGATTTTAATACAGCACATGGATGTGTCTTACCAGGCATGGCAAAGAATAGGAGTCAAGTCCCTTGATCTGCAGTTGGTGGTCTTTGTAATGAAGCCCACAGGACTGTTGGTCTTCTCTTTGGGAAGGGCACAATGTTTGACCATGGTTAACCTGCTGCCCGTCAGGATTATTTGCCACATCATGTTTCTAGGGACTGAGGTGAGGCATACTGCCCTGTAGTTCCATGGATCATTTTTTTTAGTATTCTTCAAAACAGGAATGACATTTGCATTCTTCAAGTCCTCAGGATGATGCACTGAGGGATAAAGATAAAATTCCTAGATATGGAAAGTCCATGGTGGTACAATGGTATATTGTGGACTGTCCTGGTTTGAAATACAGGTGTCTTTCAAGGAAGGTGGGAAACCTTCCTTGGATAGACAATGATCTCCCTCCCTGCTCCGAATTATTATAACTTTGCAATTACAGGGCTCTCAGGCAAAGATGTGGTAAAAAGAATAATGGTTCTTTACTAGGATTAAATATATATATACATAAAATAAGACAGATAAACAGCAACACTAAGAGAAGAGACAAACCCAGTCACAGCCCTTTCTCTGTGGTTGGGTGATTCTCCGTTGGGGCAGAGAGGTTGCGGTGACTCCTTCGCGGCTGCAGGAGGCACTGTGGTGTGAGTGCAGTGACCTCTCCACATGGCAATGGCGGCTCCGGCGAGCGGGAGAGGGAGAGAGGCAAACCCAAGGGGCAGCAGCCCAGCTCAGCACCAACCTCAGCAGCAGGCAGCAAGCAGCGCAGGCAGGCAGGGTTGAATGGGGAGTGATGGACCTCGGTATCATCCACCGAGGGGCCAGCAGAAGGCAGGAACAGCAGAGATGAGTAGACCCCAGCGCCAACCCACATGGAGCAGAAAATCCAGGCTGGTGGCAGAGACGGCAGAGGCGAGCAGCTCTGGGCCGCGAGAGTTCCAGTGTAACTCTGTACCCTGTGCCGCGGGGGGACCCTCACGGAGACATCACAGTGTATCCGTGCTCTGGAGCAAGCGGGTGGAGACGTTGCAGTGTAGTGGTATTCCCGAAGCAAACCCGCACTCACTGCAGACACAAGTGTTCCTTCTGAACGCTGAGCCCAGAAGAAAAAGTAGCGAGCCTGGTCTCAACCCCCTCCCTCCAAAGTCTCGAAAAGTCCCCCTTCATTTTTTGCGATGATAAGCTCCAGGCTCTGGGGAAACAACACCCTTGCCAACATTTCCAGTCTTTGTTTCTTTAATTGGGAAAATTGTCCTGGTGTCTGGGTTGGGAAAGCAATTCCTTTTGTCCTTAATATCGTCCATTCTGGGTGATCAGTGTGGAATGTGGGTGGACAGACAACTTTTTTAGTTCTTAAGTATCACTCACTAGTTCTGGCCAGCCCCTCCCCACCTACACTGCCTGGTACATGGGGAAAGAACAGAAATTTTCCTTTGTCGAATCCATAACATGGACATAGCTCAGGCTGTTAAGTATGTCCTGGATCATGAGGAAGTGGAGTCCTTCATTACTCTCTCCAGAAAATTCAAGATGGCAGCTCTGAAGAATTAGTCGTCTTTCCTAACTGCAATCACATATGTAGACTTGAAAGAACCATTTCCTCTCACTTCTTTATGACTAAGTACACTTCTAAAAGTACATGTAATATAGCATTGATTATGCAGGTTTCTGCATTTCCCAGTGTCGCGTTCCATTATGGGAACTGTGGGGAGTTCTTTTAAAATGGATGGTCCAGAACAAAATTAAGTCAACCGAGACAAATATTATAACCGAGAACCATTTATTGAAAACGAAAAGTATGTGCTGAAGAGGAACAGAGAGGACAGAAAATGAGGAAGGAAAAGTGAAAGGTATGGGGGAGAGAGGAGACAGGAAGGAAAAGTGGGCGTTACCACCAGAGCCTTCAGGGTGTGCTGTAGACATCCTGCCATCAGGGGGAGTGTGCTCTCCCCGCTGGGGGAGCCTGCGCAGCTCTGGAGAGGTGCGGCTGTCAGGGCGCAGCTCCCATGGCGATGGGCGGCTGGACACGAGGGGAGTGGACGTTCGGGCAGGAGATGCAGCACCCTGGACAGGGTCATGGCGGGATTGTGGCAGCGGGCTGAACTGGCGAAGCAGCGTTGGAAGCAGGTGACTCAGCCAGGGACGAGGCAGGCAGGGGCGAGGAGGCAGACAGGCTGTCGGGCAGGAACACAGAGAGGCAGGAGAGGCAAAGGCTGGAGCAAGCGAAGGAGGTGGCAGGGCAGGACACAAGCTTAAGCATGAGGCTCAGGGGTCAGCAGGTGTCCAGCCAAGTGTCCAGCAGCATCCAGCAGGAGGGCAGAAGACCCAAAAATCAAAAAGGACGAAAAGGGAGAGAGCCTCTAGCAAGGGCAACAGACAGCAAACTAGAGTCAAAAGCAAAAAGCCACAGTGAGAGCACAAAAGTAAAAAGCCGGAGTCAAGAGGCAAAGGCAAAAATCTACAGTGAGGGCACAAAAGTAAAAAGCCAGAGTCAAGGGGCAAAGGCAAAAAGCCCCTTAGCTTGTGCCACAGTTCCTTTTATCCCCCCTGGCTCCTCCCAGGGGCTGCTCGCTGGCAGGCAGCCACTGGCCCAGCCCAAAGTTCCGTCGCAGTCCATTGGTGGAGACCTTTTGCCACCTGATTGGAGGACCCTTCTGGAGGGCACAGTGGCCTTGGTGGTCTCCTACTGACTGCCAAGCCCATGGGAGACATGAAATGGCTGCCAGGTGAAGTCTCCCTAGAGACAGGGCCTGCCTCCATCTTCTTCTAGTTATCTCCTGCATGAAGCACAGCTCCTCCCCCACATAGCTTTCACAATCCAATGTTGAGACAGATTAAAATGGAACTGGTTCCTCACACCCAGCTAAGAAAAAATCCTTTTCAAACCGTAATTGACATTACAATGCTTTACAGCTGACTACAGATATTTCAGCTCCAATATACTACTGTCAGCACAAGGGCAATATTTTCCCCCTCACACTTTTCATGAAACCTAAATCCTTCTGCTTCGTTTAGTTCCATGCCTGTAGAACTAAAGGTGGCAGGTCTGTGTGCTTTTTGATCACAATTATGACCTCAGGGAGCTGTAAGGAACAGAGGGGGTGTTTTTTTACATTTTGGGGTTTCTTTGAAGTCAGCATATATCTGAACAGTCGGAACTGAGATTGAAAGGGCTCAGATTTCATGTTAGGGAAACTAGTAGTTCTACACGTGGAGGAATTAATGAAACTTCCTAGATTGTGGACAGATTCTCTGATGTCTGATAGTGTGTCATAGCTGATGGAATTTTTTTCTTTCAGTTAGATTATTAATAGCTTCTCTGCCTTATGTGGCTATTCTCTTTCCTGACAACACTTCAGTGCATGCAATTGCCTTAACCAAGTGACTATTTCTCATTCACTTGTTTTCATTAACTCTACTCATTTGATTTGTCCAATCCTTTGACGAGTTTCATTGACATTTGGCAAAGCATTTAACAAAGGTAGAAAAGAAGGGGGCTACACTCATAATATGAAGGGAAAAAAACAGTTCTAAATTTGAACCACAGATTTTGCCTAAGGAAACTAAGTTGGAAAATGACACATCTCTGCTTGGTATCCTAGCCTCAAATCAGGGGGTAAGTATAAGTACACACTGTGATGCTCTGCACAAACCGATAACATTTTTGGAGTGAGAAGGGGTGGGTTGTCTTCTCTTTCCTATATTCCTACTTCAGCACCTGTGTCAGCTTCTGAAGGAAGAAAGGAAGAAAACAGTAGGCTCCAGCCCATGCATTACTGCTAAATAGTTGTGAAGGGCTTTCCGTGCTTATAGACTACAAATAGATAATGCACAGGCTCAGCTCTTCCATCTTCCGTCACACAAACAAAACCAGAGGGCATTAGAAGTGGAGAGCTTCTGTGGCAGGTCTGATTTTTGGGTATACATGAAAAGAGAATGTGTTCTCTTGTGTTCATTACATGATTATCCTCAGAGAAACATCTACTGAACTCACAATAATCACTTGCATCCAGTACCTTTACACTTCCAACATTGCATCTCAGTGTTTGTTTCTCCTAGAAAGAGACAATTCTGTTCTGCAGATGGGTCATAGTCATGACAAGTAATCCATCTCCTATCCAACCGTGCCTTTCAGATGCTGCCTATATTCAGTTTTCAGCATCATCTAGGTATGCTATAGTCTATGTAAAGTCTATAAATATTGCCTGTAAGCAGGGGATAACACTATTTTCTCTGAAAAATATGAACTATTTTATGAACTATAGAGTCAAGCTCTTATATTTGCTCCACTGGATCTCCTTTACCGATATCTATCTCATCGTTGCTACTTCTGGTGCTAGAATTCCTACTTTAGTAAAAGGAATACCTGTTTTCAAATTTCTCTGAAGCTCTTTTTCTTCAGTATTTTATATTGCTAACACTAACTTCAAGACACATATGAAACACAAATAAACTCTTCTACAGTGAAGAACAAGAAAAAAAAGAGCTCTCAAAACTACTCACGGGAGGGGTACCAGATATTTCTAGCTGCTGTCTAGTGGGAATTTAAACAGATGTAGATTCAAAACCAGACAAGAAATGACAATCCACAGCCAAAGTAAATTGCTTTCCAACACATATTGTTAATAAAAGGTTTGATGAAATTCCAGATTTTTACTGGTAGGTTCCATGCCACAATGCCTTCCAACCTGCAAGTCATATCCTAAACCTGCAAGACACATTAATCTCTCAAAAATTAAAACAGGAAGATACATTTAAAGGTTGTTTCTATGTCCAAGGCACCAGGGCAGGTGCTTGTGTTTTGCATTCATGTGACCAGAAGTTCAGTATCAGATCAGGTCCACTGAATACCTCAAATTTAGTTCTTCAGAAGAAAATTTATTAGGTCAAGGAAACATGCAGATTTTTCTTAGTTACACAGTATCCACTGATTTGTATCTCATGCATACAAAGAAATAAATCTAAGGAAAAATGTCCTTGTGTCCTCTGTAAAGCTTTTTCTCCTGATGGTGTTGTTTGTAATCACCACTGCATGAACTCATGGATGACACCTGTCTAACTTTTTACATTAAGAGATAAAGCTTCAATTATTATGCTGAATTGAAGAGAGAGTTGATTTACCAGTGTTAAAGTTGCTGTGACTCTGTGACCCAGAAATAACCATGATTACAAAAATGTAGTTCTCTGAAAACTGCAGGATAAATAAAAGCAATGTTTGATTGTCAAAACATGCTTTAAAAGCCTTTGAACTAAACCCCACACCATATTAGAAAATACAGCATTTGAAGGACCAATGGAAGCAAATGGACTGTGGACCTGAACTAATGCCAGTTGAAGTCAATAAAATGGTTTCCATTCACATCAAAAGAACCTTATCAACCTTAAAACATGAATTTCCATGTCATTGCTTTAATAATAATTGGAAAGCTTTAGTTCCGTGCCAATACTCGGAAAACTGCAGTTTTGCCTACCAGGAAATGCAGGACTTTGTTACACGGACCATTACAAGGACTAGAGCAAGCTGATGGTGAGATTTCTACAGAAAAATACTAACTGTAGAGCTATTAAAAAGTTTGTACAAAGATGTTTGTTTCCGGTGTCTCAAAGAGAAGATGTTTATAAGCACAGGGAAACATTATACATTTAATTATTTTAAATTAAAAATAATATACAACAGGGAGTCCAGTAGACCAAGGAGTCTTTCAGATGCGTGATCTGAGCAAAAGGACTGGCAAATACAACCAAAAGGTTGCATGTGCAGCCCATCACTGAAAGGTTTGCTAGAGCAGTGGGAGACAGCAGACATCAAGACCTGAAATGGTAGACCAAATTGAACTACTGTGTAGCAACTCAGTAACTGCCAAATTTGAACTATTCATCTGGATGCTTCTTCTTGAAGGAAAGGTGATTTCTTCCACTTCTCAGAAACCTTCCCTGATCTCCAGTCTTTAAAAGATGATTGAGTTCTCTTGCAATTATATGGTCCAGTTCCTGCAGCCAATGTGTGTACACCTCATAAGGACACATAGACCTGTGTGAAATCAACTTGTTTAAATGCTCACTAGTCTTATCTTTCTCCAATTGAGGAAAACTTTGCAGTGTGCTGAACTTTCCCACCAGTCTTAGGGGCCTGGAAATTGCTGGAGACTGGTCTCACCAATGAAGACTGAGGTGAAGAAGGCACAGAGTATCTTGGCCTTTTATCCATCCTTTATGCCCAGATCTCTTCCATGTTCATCAGTGGATGTTCCCATGAAGACCATTTGCTGCTGATATACCTGTAGAAATTTTTCCTATTTTTCTTTGTACTCCTCACCAGGTTTTATTCTAGGCAAGCTTTATCTTTTCTAATCCCACACACTTCCACACTCAGATAGTGTCTCTTTGTATTCCTCCCAGGTCACCTCCCTTTCTTTATATGTTTTCTTGGAAGCAACTTGTCCATCCATGCATCCTTTTGTCATCTTTGCTTTATTCCCCACATATGGGGGTTAGCCATTCCAGAGTCTGGATTAAGGGATACTTGAAATATCAATGAGGTCTCCTGGATTCTTCTCCATAAGCATTTTCCACAGGATTCTTCGAAGCTAGTCCTTGAAGATGTCAAAGGCTACCTGCTGAAATCCAGAGTGATAGTCTTTTTTCTGCCTTGATCCCTCCTCTCAGGATCCTGAATTTCACCACTTCACGATCACTGCAGTCAAGGCTGACTTTGACTTTTACATGCCCAGTAAGTCATTCCTTGTTTGTGAGTGTGAGGTCCAACACAGCACCTCCTCTCGTTAGCTCCTCTACCTTTTAGGTCAGAAAACTGCCATTGATGCTTTCTGGGCATGTCCTGGAGTACTTTTTTTTCTGCCATGGTGTTTCTCCAGATGTTATCAGAGTAGTTGAATTCACTCATGGGAAGCAAGGCCTGTGAATTTCAAGTCACTTCTAGACTCATCTACTTGTTCTTCCCAATCAGGTGCCCAACAACAGACATCCATTATGTCACCCTTATTGATCTGCTCTTTAATCCTTACTCCTAAGTTCTCATTTGGCTTATTTTCTGCCTCCCAGGCAGAATCATAGAATAACTTGGATTGGAAGGGACCTTAAAGAGCACCTAATTCCAACCCTCTTTCCATGTATAGAGACAAACTTCACTAGACCGGGCTGCTCAGAGCTCCATCCAACCTGTCTGTAAACACTTTCAGGGATGGGGCATCCACAATTTCTTTGGGCAACCTGTTCCAGATCCTCACCACCCTCACAGTAAAGAATTTTTCCTTAGTATCTAATCTAAACCCACTCTCAGTGTGAAACCATTCCCGACTGTCCTGTCACTACATGCTCTTGTAAAAAGTCTCCCTATTCTTTCTTGTAGATTCCCTTCAGGTACTGGAAGGATGCAATTAGGTCACCCTAAAGCCTTGTCTTTTCCAGGCTGAACAATCCCAATTGTCTCCGCCTTTCCTCACAGGAGAGGTGCTCCATCCTGCTAATCATCTTGTTGGCCTCCTCTAGACTTCCTTCATCAAGTCAATGTCCTTGTTGTGCTGAGGATCCTAATTTAAAGCCTTTCTTACTACTGCAGTCTTATGGGCAAAGATACCTTCATCCTGCTTAGTGAGGTGTATCCCATCTCTCCCAAGTGGATGCTGACCCTTGAACCCATGGTCATAGAAACAAAAGTCTTGTTGCTGACACCAGCTCTGCAAACAACTGTTGATACTCAGTAGCACTGTCTTTCTTGTTAGACCCTTTCCTGTCACCAGAAGGACTGAGGAAGACAGCACCTGGGCCCCCATTTCCCTAACTGCCACCATCAGAGCTATCCATTTTTGATACACTACAGGTTGCCATTGGTGTGCGTATGGAAGAAAAGCTTGCTAGAATTCAAGGTCTCCGGTACTTCTCACCTTTTTTGGAATCAGCAGCTGCTCTGAAGTTACTTGAATCATTCCCAGGAGTGCCTCAAGAGTCTTCAATGACTTTCCCAGTTTATTTGGAAGGTCTTGACAGAAGGATCAATGAAATGTTTCACAAACTGCTGTGTTTATTGATTGCCTCTGTTACCAACATTGGGAGGGAAGAAATAAAATTAAAACAGTCTTTAATCAAACACCTTTTGATGCTTCTATCTGACATCACCTGTACCCTACTCTGACATTCCCATGCCTTTCCCCCCGACCTCAAAGCACCCTTCTGCTCACTTACCCCAAAGGTGAGTCAGTACCCAAATGGTGCTCCTGAACTCCTCTTCATAGGATCCCCACATACACAACCACCTCACTCACTCTCCTGCCCTTGCAAGTCAACAGGAACAAGTTTCATAAAATCTAACTATGGTGCTTGTGTAAGCCAAGAACTACTAGCCTGAAAGAGAGCTCTTTCTGCACAGAAGGTTATCCTTGAAGTTTTAATTTTAGTACATGGATTTCTACATGTCACAAATTCCCTCAAGATTTCAGAGGATCAGGATCACCTGTCCTATTTATCAGAAGGCTACAAGAAGGCTGAGTTTCCTGGCTCTTACGGCTAACCACATCTCCGTCACTTCTGACTGATTATACCAAGTCCTAAACGAGCTCCTGGAGTTGACTGAGGTAAAATGCACACATAACAGCAAATTCATGAAAATTAAAATTGAAAACAAACAAAAAACCCCCAAAAAATTCTCTTCCCCCACCTTCCCCCACCAAACTGAGCCAAACCAAACTGAACCAAACCAAAACAAACAATGACAAAAACTGAGGAAGATAGAAAAAGTGAAAACATGAAAGAGAAAAAACCATACATTTTTTGACTTTCACCACCACTAGAGGTACATGATCTCTCTCCTTACTGGCATGGCCACTTTCCTTGATCATGAAATACATGGTTCTCAGGCTGTGTTTCCCCCAGAGGTCCCATCCTGCTGATGTACATTTGCTCCTTCTGCTTTGACATCATTCAGGAACTGCGGTCACGATTTGTCATTTTGTTTTCCCCTTTCTTTCCCTGTTACAAGCTTATTTACCTCTAACTAATTGAGGAAGCCAGTTCATAAAACTGACAAAATGAAGGACTAGTTATCGTGTTTGGTGAGGCAAATATTGTTGTGGTTAAACAGATGGCATTTCCATGCTTATCAGGCTCAGTAACTACTTTGATTCAGTCAGGAATTAAACAACTATATTATATTCCACAAACACCCACCAAAAAAATTAGTGGCAGTAAGTATACTTACTGACTTGTATCCTACTTACTGAATCGTATATGTTTATATCAACCTGAATGTTCATTAAAACACATACTGAATTTCTCCAGTTGGAATAGATGGATGGTCTGTGCACTGGCTCTGATTGGGATGAGGTATATTGAGATAATGACGGCCAATGAGTATCAAACTCCCCATATTCAAATTCTTGCTTAATCTTACCTTTCATGGCTATATTCTAAGGATACTGTAACATGTCAGAGGTCAAGGCTTTTTATAAATGACAGCTTCCTTTATGGTACCGGAAAACTGATCTTATAGTAGTTGTTCATACTATTCCCCTAAATCACATCGATTTAATTATAGTTGCCAGCATTTTTTTTATTCTGAATGACATTCAACCTGTTGGAGCTATTGGCTTATTTTGTACTGCGTGTTGCCATACAACATTTGCTATAACACCATCTTTTGTAATCGGGTCAAGTAACTGTAAAATATTTCCTTTATTGACTGATTCTATGGACCCATCATGGCCTCTCAGTGCTAATTCTTTCTCTCCAGGCACAAAAGATAATTACTTCTATTACTGTCTAAAATAACATATTTAATTGACAGTCATTTTGTGAAGATGCCCATTAGTTCAATGGCACCTCAGCTTCCATGTGACAGGGATTGAGTACATAATTTATTTATCCTTGAAACCCCAGCACAGCACTAAAATCTGATGAACAGTAAAGCACAATTTTCTACTCTGTTTTTCAGTGTGCTTTAAGAGAGGCTAAAGAATGCTAAATAATCTTGACACTGTAGAGGACCTAGGAGGACAGAGGTATTCAGACAGTTGTTAATGTCCTACGAGATATTGATGGCCTTTGTCAGTGGTTTCACAAGGACAGGGAAAAATGAAATTCTGCATAGCATCATATGTGAAAAGTAGAGGGAGATAATTCTCCCAGCAGATGCCCCAATTTATGTACGCATGGACAGTGCAGGTTTCATACAAGGTCAGAGTTCTTGCAATTTAGTAATCACTATGAGGTAACTATTCAGATTTAGCCAAGCTTTTGCATTGTGCTGCCTTTGACATTCTGCCTTCAAGTAAAAGCTAGAAAAACCCGCAAACCATAAAAAGCCCACAGCAGAAACAAAAGCAAGAAAGCACCCCACTGTACAAGTTATAGATTGTGTATAATTTCATTCATTCTTCCAGAGGCCTCTTATGTTATTTTATACAACACTATTTTCCCCCCTACCCCTCAAACCAGTACTTAGCCTGGAAGGACACCTGGTTACTCTGGTTTTGCAGAGTAACCTCTGTAGGTTATTCTGGGGGGTTTTTTTAAATGAAGATTTCATTTTTGGGGGGTTTTGGAAGATTGTGTATTTTAGACTTTTTGGTTTTGTTTGGTTGGGGTTTTTTTTGTTTGGTTGTGTTTTTTTAATAAAGCTGGTCTATCCCTGTTCTCTGTGATAAATTTAGTGTACTCAAAAACCTCGTTTTTTCTTTGAGTTTGACCAGTTTTGACAATCTGTTAGTAAAGCTTACTTTCTTACTGCCTAAAGACACTTTTCAAGTCTCATGGTCTCTGCTAACACACACAATAATATAAAAATCATTAGCTACATACACAATGTAGCCTGTGGAAAACTTTATCATTACAGAGGTATGCTGATTACTTCTAAGTGCAAGTCAGTCAACAAGTGTGCAATTTCATAGTCACCTATTTGATCTCTTCATTGAGTCCTGGTGACATAGGAAAATAATATATTTTCAGTCTACATTTAAATTAATTTAAATTACATTAAATTAAATTGAATTAAAATGGAACCACCAATGAGTGGGTATATGTTTGTAGGTGGAATCTTTTGTTGTCTTAAGTAGGATCCATGTATATAGTACATCCTTTCATTAACAAATTTTGTAAACCAACAATAAACAGCTAAAGTATGAAAATATGATGCCATAATGTTTATCATAAAATGTGTACCTTGAAATTCTGCTTTCATTTCTCAATTTATAAAGAGGCATATTTATTTATGATAAGGATTTATAGTTCTTTATATGTTTTGTGATATTTTACCCACTTTCCCCTCTATATCCAGTATTTTTGCAAATAGTTAGAATAAACTGGACATTATTTTTCCTACATTCCTTCCAGAAAGTCCAAAATTGAAATAAAATTTTCAGGATAGTATTTCTACTGCACATCTGCAGAGACATAAAATGTTTACAACTTGTTTGACTCAGAGACAGAGAGTGCAAAACAAGTGCACTTTAACCCTAAACCCTGCCAGTCTCTCACATGGTATTGCTCTTGCTTATCCACTTTGAATAGAAAAGTTGTTCTAAGCATCCAAAAGTCTTGGATATCAGGAATGTCTGATTTTAAAATAGCTAGCATTAAAGACTATGACAAAAGAAACACCAACAGCTTGAAAATCGTATGAAACTGTGTACTTCACAGAAAAAAAGCTGTCACTAACTAATGCGATTGCTTCATATGAATGAATTATTTTGTGATGGGGGACATCTTTCTGTACTGTCCTTCCTTCATTTTGTGACAAAGCACTGCACCAGATACAGTAGCTGTAGAGTGGACACTTCAAGTCTAATGTAGTACGGACAAAGCCATAACTAACAAGTTACTGGGTAAGATGTTGTGATAGATTAGACTTCCCTTGACACAGTTATACTTTCATAGACTTGATATAGAAAGTAATGCCTCCAAGGGAAAAAAAAAATTCACTGGTGTGATCTAGTTTCTTCTTAACATAGTTTTGGGAGGCATAATTAATTAGAATTTATTCCAGATTCCAAAACTGGAAAGCACTTCATACTGGCATGTTACTTTATAAAATAATGCTATTGTTTGGGAAGAGTAATGATGAATATCTTTTTTCTTCTGACTACTGGAACTGCAGGGAATGCTGAATTGGTAAGCTAACAACCACTTGTGAAATTTGGCCATCTCTTCAAGTTTCAACCAGTGACCCAGAGGTCACAGAAAAGCTATAAGCAGTATTCCAAACTCTGTGAGACCTCTGCCTTTCTTGTTAGGTGAAAGCCCACAAGGAATGCACAGAAGGTCATATTATAAAAGATTGCTAGTACAGCTTTGCAGGGTCAGCTGAAAACAAATTCCTAGCAGTGTATTAAAGGCTTACTAACAACACTTCTTGCGGACCAAAAAAAACACAAACCAAAAGCCAAATTAATGCTCCTTAATAAAATAGTGGTGGGCCAGCCCTCTTATTTGACATAGTTTCTGTCCTTGGATGCCAGAAATACTGCCTGTACAGCAGCTGGTTATCCTCCAGCAGTAATAACTACTAGCACTGGAGGAGAAATGTTCTTCCTGCCTGTATAGCAGGTCATTGACATCTCCTATCACAACTGTATGTCATGACTGAAGTGAATAGTAAAGCACAGTAACTAGGAACAAAAAGGAACTCTTTTGTAAACCTTTTCAGAAGCCATTGTTGGACAACTGGTTCTTTTTTACAGTAATTCAAAGATGTGGCGTCTGGGAGGGCTGAAGCTTGTTATTCCCCTTGATGTTTTTGTGAAAGAATTTGTACAATGCAGGATGGAATGCTGGCATGCTCAAATGACACCCTACGTGTTACTTTCACAGCTACAGGCAGACACAGGGCTCTATGTTGTGGCAACTCTCTATTCAGTTGCCACAGCTGATATGCACGTGGGAGACAGCAGGATGTGCTCCAGTGAGTACAGAAGGAGGGGGGATGCTAAAAGAGGGGAGTGCATCAGAAAATCTCCAACAGTGAACTGATGAACAGGCTTCACAAGTATTCCCAGTTTGCTTTCTAACCTCTATCATTCTGAGTGCTCTTGGAACACAATGTTTTTTCACTATTTTACCTTCTTTGTGCAAAGAGACTGTGCTCATTTTCTTCTGACATGGACATTGTCTTGAACATGTGTGTCACAGTGATGTGTGTCAGTCTTGCCCTCTCTACCTCAGTAAGTTCTGCCTGAAACCTAGAATTGGCGAAAATGCTTCTGTTCATCTGATGAAAGGAATACACCCACAGATTGCCATCACAAGACCTGTTGCATTCTTGCCCAGTTTTCCATCAATTACAAAACTTGTATCTAGGATACTCTGATATGCATACACTCAATAGGATTCTGGAACTACTAAGACAAGCTGGAGAGAATTGGTAAACCTGCAGCCCAAGCAATGTTGTACAGCTGACCCACTCAAGTTTTCAGGGGGCATGCATATATAAGGAAATAAATACACCAACTGAAGTCCATCATAGAAATCTGCCTAATTCTTAAGTATGTATGCATGTTCATCTAATACATGCCAGCCTTGACTTAAGAGAGTACAGCAGGTTTAAAACTTCACCTCTCCCTGATGTCGAAGTAGTAGCAGATGAGGACAGCCACTGACAGCACTAAAAGTGTAAGCAAGGCACTCTTGATGGTTGTTGATTGTTGAACTGACAATGTGTAGTGCCCGTGTTAACCTACCTGACTTTTGATTACACTGATTAGAGCTGGTTTCCTAAAGAAAAGCGATTTCCCATCAATAGCACAGTAATGAATCATGTCCAATGTTCATCTCTGTTTCTCTGACAGTTTAGTTACACAACTTTGAAACACTCTGTCGTGGGTAACCCACAGTGTTGCTGTATTTCCTGTCTATGTGTGTCCCAAATCATTACAGTCTCTCTGAGGCCCTGCAGCCAGGAACCTGGGGCCGGGTGCTACCGCGGGCGCTTTTAAAGTCTCCTTGGGCGGGGAGCTCACACTGTTTTGCTGCGTGGTTTCTGCCTCGCTGGCTTCTTGGATTTTTGCTTTAGGCAGGGGCTTTTTACTTTTTAGGTTCTCTTTTGAGCTTTTTTCCCTTGTCTTGAGAGACTGCACTCAGCGATTTTGAACTGCCTGGGGGTGAATTCCACAGGTGCCTGCCTGTCTCCTGGGAGGAGAGCAAGCGGCCCTGCTGCAGCAAGCCAGTCCAGCTTGCCGAGGTGCCCGGCCGAGGAGACCACAACTCACCCCGGCCCAGCAACTCACCCCGGCCCAGCCTCCTTGCCTTGACTGCTCCTGCTTGTCTCCTGCCGCGAGAAAGGCGAAGTGCCTCCGTGAGCTCTAGCCCCCGGATCCAGAGAATGCTGGTCGGAGCTGGGGAGAGGAGCAGAGCAGGGCAGCGGGGGAAGACTGACACCATCTTTCCCTCTGTCTTTGAACGACGTGCTCAGCTGTGGAGCATCACCTCGGTGGGGGCGTCCCTAGCGTTTTGGATCTCTCTTTGTTCTGGGGAGTCCACAAGATTTAGCAGTTTTATATATGGTGATTACTTGCTGATTCTTGATTGTTGCTGTTCTGCTTGTTAGTGAACTGTTATTTTTTCTCTTAAGTCTACTAGTATTCATTCCTTATTAGTGGAAAGGATTGGTTGAACCTAGAAAGGGAGGGAACTCGGTCCAGAGTGTTCTTCAAATTGTCTTGAACCAAGACACGCTCCTACTGTGCTACTTCAAATATTGCAAGAAATGCTGCTCAAGTTTCCCAATAAAAGTAAATACAAGTAAGTGTATGAAAACCTATATGCAGCTGACTTTTGCGGAGGACACAGCTTCCTTAAGCACCCTCATAAATGTTTCTTTGCGGTGCAAAACACATACAGTGAAGGATGAATGAGGTAATTATGAGCATGATGGCAGCTTTGGAAGAAACATGCACCGTTAAAGAGTGTGAATGGTATTCATCGTGTCACCTAATTTAATCTGAGCTCTTAGTCCACTGGAGGGGTGATTCTCTGACAATATAGGGCATTAACAGGTAAAGAATATCTGGGTAACTAATAAGATAAATAAGACTGTGTAATATTCTGTTATTTTTCAACAATCTGTCAGCAGCTTTTTTTAAAGCAGAAAACTGTATGAAAGATTCTCTAAATTATCATTTATTAAAAGCAATATTTTACCTCAAAACCTGCACTTGTTCTGACAAGGTGCTGCAAATACAGAACTTTTAACACTCCCAGAAGCAGGGTAGTTTCTGTCTTTCCCTATTCTTGGGTAATCAGTCACTGAAACAAAACCTTTTGTCATTTCTGAAGTTTAACTGAGACTTGGAGATCAGTATATCGGGGCATATTAGTACAGGGAGTGCTCACTCTTCACCCAGCACCATCCATTCCTGTACACCAACAGCTGATGACAGGCATGAAAAGGATTAGCAGTTAGAATACTTTTCACCACCTTGCTTTTTGTTGGTTTTTTATTTCCCATTATCTGAAGGCCTTAGCAAAATGAGTCCTATACATTTGAAAAGTTTTGCTTTTTGTTCCCTTTAGAATCACATAATCTAGAATCACAGAATTTTCAGAATGTTGAAGAGGGAGGGGATTTCCAACCTGACTAGAAATAAGTCAGACAGTCATTGATCCATTAATAAAACATCTATCAACAGTTTTTATTTCAATCATCCTTAAATTGTTATAATCTAAAATGGGTGACTCTGATGCAGAGATGGCCCCTTCCTCCCAATCTCTTCGGTAAAAAACCCAAACATATAATTACATTTTATATATGTATTGAATGTTCTGAGAGAAAGAGCAATTGGCATGTTGGTCAAAATGCTGTTTTCTTCCTCAGTGACACCTCAAGTAAGATTCATGGGGGCATATTTTTCCCTCCTTCTAGAAACAAATGAAGCGTGAAACCTCCCTGGACCCAAATTTGAAAGGTAAATGTACTCAGTCATATCCAAGCAGCAAGACTTACGGAAAGGAAAATAATCATCTCGTATGTGTACTCATGATACATGGGTCTTTCAGGATATGCAGATTTAATTTTGGAAAGAGGTCAAAGTTCATTCTTAGTTAACTAATGCTTAGGTAAATATCTGATCAGTGAACACTGCAAAAAGCAACACTTCTAACTAGTTGGTAGAAAAACTTGTACAAATACCATAATCCCTCACTGTGGACATCAGATTATTTACCCTGTTGAAGAATAATGTCAGGCAGGATGTTTTCTAGTTCATTAGTGGCTGGAATAACAATATGACTGCAAACATAGTGGTTCTGTTTAAAGAAGTAGACTTGCTCTGCAGGTAAATAGTGAACTTAAATTATAATGTTAGCATATGTGATCCCACAGTAGCTGACATACTCCCTTCTGTTTTCAAATAAATTCTCAGTATAGATACTACATTAGAATTAAGGGAAACAGAGTTTATATTATTAATCATTCATATTGTATAGCTTCACTTATATAAGCCTGCATTCTGGCATAAAGTCTGTTGTGAAGTAACATGGGACCCTGCCAGAGTCATTATTCCTATTTATTGAGTAGCAGACTAGTTATAAGAACAAAAAATCAATATTAATGGCTGGAACACAAGTTCAGCCTGACCCTGAACAGGACTTTTTGAATGAGAGAAATTTCTTCCTGTGGCAACACTCTCGTGTTTAATAATATTCACATAGCATATACCTGTCTTAGAAAAAGTATATGTGAGCTTTTAATTCAGCAAATGCAAATGAAAAGCACTAAGTCCTGTGTGTCTGCCTTTCCCTTATGATGTCATCTAGATATCTGATATTTCATCTAGATATTTCTGCCTTAGACTTTGTGCTAATTAGGACCATACGTATTATATATTTTGAGTTTTTCTGCCAAACTGAGAAAGAAAGTAAAATTAAAATTTACTGAATTTTTCTTATTTGCCACAGCAAAATGGAAGAAAAATTCTCAAAATACACTGCTGTTATAAAAGGAAAGCATTAACAATCTGCTCATGCATTGTGCTGAAAGCTGAGCCATTCTTTTATAAGAAGAATCAAGAAAGTAAAGAAGTTTAAATGGGCATATATGCACTAGTTTTCATGTGAATAAAAATATCCTTCTAAAGAAAAGAATCTGAGCCACAGACCTAGCAAGTAAAATTTCTGCCTGTTTTTTTTGTTCTTGTAGGCAAAGAGAAAGACATTTTAACAGAACATATCAGTAATTTTCTTATAGGATGTTTTTATTGATACACAACATTGAATTTAGAGTCATAGAATCATAAAATATCCTAAGTTGGAAGGGACCCAAAAGAATTTGGAAGTGGTTTCTTTTTTCTTTTTCATGGAAAAAAATAAAAAAGGAATCACAGCTATTCATGTTGTTCCTCATGCATGTTGGGGTTTTTTGTTGTGGTTTTTTGGAGGGGAGGGGAGCATTCCTTTTCAAATCAATGAACAATTTATAACAATAATATATGTCATGTGAGAATATTACTAGTATTCACAAAAATAACTGAAAAATGCNAAAGAATTTGGAAGTGGTTTCTTTTTTCTTTTTCATGGAAAAAAATAAAAAAGGAATCACAGCTATTCATGTTGTTCCTCATGCATGTTGGGGTTTTTTGTTGTGGTTTTTTGGAGGGGAGGGGAGCATTCCTTTTCAAATCAATGAACAATTTATAACAATAATATATGTCATGTGAGAATATTACTAGTATTCACAAAAATAACTGAAAAATGCTAGCTCTAGAGTAAAGCTGGAAGATATATTTTGACCAATAATTGTCTGTCACTCCTAATGACCTCTTTCTGAAGAGTTTCTTATTGTAATTCTTCACAGGAATTTGCTATCCAGCTAGTTTTGTTTATTTGTATTTTGCTTAACTCTCCACAGTGTTCTTTCTATTAATCCTCCAAGAGTGAAATTATTTTATTCTGAGTTTGACCCATCAGATTCCAGCTCACGAAACACATTAATTTTGACCGAATTAAGACACATCCTCCTGAGAAACAAAGATATTATCAAAGTTCATAAACTAAACTCTAGCCATAGTTGAAACTAATCTTTTAATAGTCAGAAAGAAAAAAATTCCCAGCTCATAACAGAATATATTAAATTTCTTGCTTACAAGTTGATTTTTGAGAACAGAATGGATATTCTTAGTGTTTATGTAAATTAGACAATTCCAAGCAATGCTTTCCAACTGAAATAAACGCATAGAAACACAAGCTGTCACTGCAATGTACTTGCATTACGGATTAGCAAACAGATTTGTATACCCTCCCTCAATATCCAAGTACATCAGTATATTGTAAGAGGAACTTTAACATTTGAAGTTTAACAATCAGGAGTTAAAGTTGAATGAAACTTTCATGATTGATGATGTTGATCAACGTTTATGAGTACACAGGCAGAACTGCAAATAAGTTTGATTTTAATTACCTTATTCAAAAATAGTAAAAAAGCTCCTTAGTCTTGAAGGCAACACTGCTTTCATTTTGCAGTGGATTATTTATAGCTCTTGCTGATGGAATCTCTTCCCAGAACAGGTTGAAGGGCTGAGGCCATCAGTCCATAATAAAATTTACATCTTTCTGAACCCTACAGAGAAACATCAACTGTCTGAGTCTACCATTAATGCAATACTTTTCCTAATCAATTTGGCAAGTCAGAAAGATACCCACTGGGATGACCCTGTGGAAAAAAAGTGATTCACAAACTTAAGGTCCCCATATATCTCTTTAAAAAAAGGCTGCAAGTGGAGGCACAAGGAAGATAACCATCTGTGTATGGGAACAATATATTTCTGTTACATCACTGTCTCTTTCCAATAAAGTATTTCTCTCTCTCACACCCTTCCCTGTAGAATTACTGAATGAGGTGCTTAAGAAGTAAAATGGAATAAAGTACTTAACACATTATGAAACTAAACACATACGGAAATAAATTCTGAGATTCCATGGCTCAGTCATATATAGAAAATAGAGTCTGGGAGGTCAGGGAACATCCTAATGTTATTTTGATCTTGAGAGTAATAATTCAAGGTATTTCAAACTTTTGATAAAACAAGACTTTTCAGGGGTCTGTTTAACCTAACATTTCTGACATTGTCATTTATCACTTCAATTTCATCTGCAAATTCCCGATGTAATTAGAAGCATCATATAAACCACAAATCAAAGCCATGTTACTAAGCAAAAATTGCTAAAGCAAGTTTGTTCACTCCCTCTTTACCAGACTTCACCTATTAAATCAAATAAGGTGAATTACCTTAGGAGGTTTTATGTGTTTTATGTGATGCACTCTGTTTTTCTGAAAGTTTTTCCACAGATATCAAAGAATTAACTCAGTTTCAGAACTTAGCTTGAAACTGTTAAAGAATATATTTGGAAAAAAAAAGTTTTATTTCTATAAATGGGAATTATTAAATCTAGTTTTTTGAGGATGGATTTGAACTTTTTAGGAGCACATAAATAAATTACGGAAACTAAAGCCTTCTTAAAAAAGATTTTTCAGTCCCCTTGCATCTGAGTGTAAGAAATCTCACAAGCCAAGTATTTATGTAGATTTATTTTTATTTCTTAATGTACTATAAACAGTTTTTAACAGCAAGAAATCATCCAGGACTTTTTACCAAATAAACACCCACTTGTTTAAAAAGTACTTGGGGTAGCACTGTCTCACTGAAACAGTGCAAGTTTGGTTTCCAGAACATCAGCCTGAGGCCAGAAGCACCCACAAAAGAAAGATGATAATCTATAAAATACAGATCCTTTCTTCTCTGAATGTCTGCTTGAAGTTGGAGAGGGAGATTATCAGATATATTATGACTGCAAATTCAGAACTGATTTAAACAGCTGTATGGCTGAAAGATCAGAATGGGTCTTTGTAAGTCTAGGCTAACAAGTACACTTGGAATAAACAATAAGAAAAATTCTCTATCTGGTCCTATGATTCAGAATTTCAGACAGAAACCAATGAATTCCAGCTGAATTTGTACTTGTGAGGGGCATGAAAGCAAAAGCTTTCACTTTTGCAGGGATGACATAGTCTGTGCTCAGGAGGTGGCAGATGTATTTCCAGAACAAGCTAAAACAAAATGTTGGCCCAAGACTCAGCTGCATCAAGCAAGACTGAAAAATAAACTTCACACAAGTTTACTCAGTGGTGTGCATTTGGTGGTCTGCATTTCAAATAACTGTTAAGATTCTGATAAGTGCATATAAAATCAATTTCCTCAGGTGGAAGTCATGCTTTGATGGAACACTTAATCCTCCTCTGGGAAAAATCATTTTCATTATTTGGAGTTTGCTTTTCATAATACAATAGCTTCCATCTGTTTTTGAGGCAACTGCATTGGGAAGATGAAGAAAAGAGAAACTGCCCACCTCTGTGACTGAATTGTCTTTGGGCAGGCTACTATTGTCCAAACTGTGCCTTTCCTGCAACAGTGCACTTCACACATCTATCTTTGGTTACATTGATCTAAGCATATGCAAGATTGCATTATGCCTGGGGACTGAAGAGGCTTATCTGAATAATAATAATAATAATTTTGAAAGACTTCAGATTTCTGACTTTGAGCTGAATGATTTCTTGCATTTTTATCTTAACAAAAGGATAACTTTCTTAATCTTTTAAATAAGACGACATTTATGTCATGTTGTTACAAGTTATTTCATTTTAATGAGATTCTGAGGAAACCTCAACTGTAAAGAATATTACAGAGAAAGACACTTTGATTTCATACTTTAAGCTTGATATAGGTTACATCGGTAGGCTGTAAATTCTACTACTACATAATAGCAAAAGTTAGGTGTGGCCAATGTGTTAAAGAAAAACAATCTAGAAGAGGATTCATCCTGAATAAGCCTCCACTGAAAACAAACAAACAAACAAACAAACAAACAAATAAATCATATTATCCAAAAAATAAGAAAAGGAGACCAGTGCACCAGTGCCAGCCAGCAGTGTTAGATCTATTTGTCAGTGGTATCCAATAGTTAATATTATTTCATGTGGAAGCAAAGTCATGCAAGCCTAAAATGACTTACCATCTCACAGAATCTCTCAGCATCAAAACATTCTGCCTAGTGCAACTTCTTCACTAGCCCTTTCCTAAGATGCTATCTGCTTTCTTAGGAAACATCTGATAGATAGTGAGTAAAGAGGAGGTGTGCAGATGAGGGCAATCAGGGCCCAGTTCAGAAAAATGCCTAAACAGATTCTACCTGTGAAGTTAGTAATAATATGTACATTTACCACTAACTTTTGGAAGCATGTATCTGGATGTTAGAGCACCTACTTGAAAATATGCCTCAAATGTGAGACAATACTGATGCGTATGAGCTGATCATATACCCCTGTGCATCTTTCAAGGGCCTTATGTGTTAAGTAGAAGTTAGTGCAGTTTTCCTAAACAGCAAACCAATGCACCAAAACAGTTGACTGACCAGATGCATTGTGATAGCAGATTATGTGAAGGTTCTCCACAGACAGTTTGTCCTTCCTTCCTTCCTTCCTTGCTCATTAGTTGTCCGTTTTCAAGTTTTCAGTAATCAGTTCTCTTGATCAAAATTATAGCTTATAATTATTATTATCTCAAAGTACATGTTTAAAAACAAATATAATTCTGTTTCTGACATGAGGAATTGCAGCCTACTCTCCCTTCTAAGTACACTTAGTACCTGCAAGAGCTTTCTGGACACATCAGCTGCAGAATAACATCCTCAAACTACTCTCAACTCATTAAATACACCTGAGCACTGCAATGTAGTGCCTACATCTTCAAATCTCAGGGATAAAGTGATTGCTGCAGATAGGACAAGAAGGTGTCTCAAAACAAAACAATTCAATTTAATTAGTTAGTCTATCAGGTGCAATGGGTAGAAATGGATGTCACGGAGGCAGACCACCGCTGAGGTTCTGAAGGCTTTCCAGCTGAGTAAGAAAGAGTGCAGAGCATCATTAGCACCAACAATGTTATGAGTGAGATAGCAAAAAAAGCCCAGCCCTTCATGGCTATCATCCTTCTTTGCCTTATATATCTGCAAACTTTAATCTACTCAACGTGTACTCTAACAGCCTTCTCTTCAGCTTGTCAGATGCTTTCGTACCATTTTAAAATCCTCCACCTTTAAGCAAAGAAACATGAATAAATTCATTGCATAAATGCAAACTGTATTTTATACAATAAAAGAATTGCAATAGTGTTGCCTTATATGTTTGAAAAGCAGAGGCTGAGGCCGGATAAGAGGGTAAGAAAAAGTAAAAATTTATTAAGAGGTTTGGAGAAAAGCAATCCCCGGGGTATCCCCGGGAACGGCCGCATTCGCAGGGACTGGGCCCTTGATCCCTGTGGGCGGAGCAAAGCAAGTGTAAGTTACACAAAAGGTAAAAAAGGTAAAAAAGACAAAAAGGGGTACTGTGCGCATTCAAGCTTCTACTATTGCAGGGTTTCAGTGAATTAACATAGTTTTGAAATATTCTCCAATGAAAAGTAGAATTTGACGAGGCTATTTCTTGTGGCGAATTCCTATTGGAAGTTTTTCTGCTTACTTCAGTAGCTTCGTTTTTCAGGTATCATGTCCAACTCTGAAATGCTTAAAGGCGTAACTTGGTTCTATTTTGTCTAGAACAGTGCATTATTATCTTATGAATTTCAGTGGAAAGTTACAGGAATTCTATTATTCTAACATTACATTCTAATATATATATATAAAGCTAGAAAAGCAAAAATCTCTCTGATGTCAATAGTTACAATTAGGAAGGGAGACATCAGTGTCATCTCTTAATCTCTTGCTTAGATGTTCTCCTGCTACATCCAACAGAGACATTATAAACTTCAGTTTAAGCATGGAAATTGATACTCTCCAATTGCCTCTCTGTACATGCAGGGTTTGTTCCCAAGCACAGTATACAAAGTATTCAGTGATTTCACCAATAGAATTTCTATATTCTATTATTTCAAATCTGTCTGAAATAGAACGACATATACTCTACACCTAATGAAACAGCAATATATGTGGTAGTCACTGTTAAAGCAATTCCCCAAGAGTTTTCACAGATACAGCTTCAGGTGATAAATCAACTTTTACCATTCAAGTAAAGCATGAAACCTTGGAGCTCACAGTCATACAAAATTAAAACTTGTTTTAAGGAAGGAAAAACCTCCTAAATTGCTCTTATGAGCTTGCATTTAAACACATTTATTGAAAATACCTTTCTGCTAAAAAAGTTCTGAATAACCACAAAATCAAAGAATTGCATTTCCCCAAATACTATGTCAAATACCTCTCCATTGATAGGATCAGAGTATGAATTTACCACCACATATTAGGTAGTCATATGAGCTACTTTGCTGTGTGTTTATTTGAAATTGTGAGATGCAAAACTATGCACATTTCTAACACCTAGAGATCAGGTAAAGCTGTAAGGTACAACAATAAACGATAAATGTTAAGCAAGCCCTTGAAACAGCAACAGTGTTGAACAACAAGCTTACAAGACTCTTTTTGTACCTAGGGGCACAACAACAAGCTTACAAGACTCTTTTTGTACCTAGGGACATCGCCATGTCTTCAACATGTCCTAAACCAGACTAGTATTGCTGTAACTGCTGTACTGGCTAATACTGTATATATTCCGTGCCTTCCTTTAAGAGATGGTATCACAGAATCAGACTGGTTGATGTTAAAAGGGACCTGTGGAGGTCATCTGGTGCTACCCCATTGGTCATGCAGATTCACCTAGAGAGGTTACCCAGGACTATATCCAGAGACTTTTGAATATCCCCAGAAATGGGAATTCCACCACTTCTCTGGGCAACCT